>QLOD02106161.1:0-22772 GCA_003260245.2 Sideroxylon spinosum | reverse complement strand
TCATGTACTTTCATTATTTTATTAATAAACTGGTAGGGGTCCCTGCCAAACCCCCCTCCCGTTAAGGAGGCTTTATTTAAAAAAAAAAAACCTAAACCCTAGACCCTAGACCCTAAACCCTAAACCCTAAGCCCTAACCCCTAAATCCTAAACCCTAACCCCTAAACCCTAAACCCTCAACCCTCGACCCCCGACCCTCAACCCTAAACCCTAAACCCCCAACCCCAGAACCCCCAACCTCGAAACCCCGAAACCATGAACCCCGAAACCCCGAACCCCGAAACCGCAAACACCAAACCCCAAACCCTAAAACCAAAACCCTAAGCCCTAAGCCTTAAATGTCAAATATTGCCAGGCAGTTCATCCTTGTATGGTGTCGTTTGCTTACCCTACTTCCCCCTTGTGGAGACACATCTGCTCTATTCAAGCTATGGCTGAGCCCTTAATCAGGTGGTTTATTCGGCCAGGGACAGCTAGCTTTTGGTATGATTGTTGAGTGGGTTCCTACCCTTTAATCTTATTTAATCCTATGGCAGCATCTTCAGCTTCTATGTCTTCTTTTTGGACTGACACTGGTTGGGACAGGGAGAGAGTTCTGGCTGTCATACCTATTTCTATAGCTGAGCAGATTTTTATGATTCCTACTGGATAACTCGGTCCTGATCAGATTAGATGGAGCTCATCTTTGGATGGGGATTTTTCCTTGTGTTCTACCTGGCACCATGTGCAGACTTTCACTGCTGTGAGGCCTGTTTACTCCATTTTTTGGCAGAGACATATCCCATTAAAGATTTCTTTCTTTATATGGAGGCTTGTGCACAACTTCTTAGCTATGGATGATTGCCTTGCAAGCCGTGGCTATCACATTGTCTCTCGTTACATCTGCGGGTGTAATGTTGAGACTTTGCCTCACCTCTTTCTGTACTGTCCTTTGCTCGTTAGGTATGGCATCATTTCTTTCACATGTTTGGGCTTCACCATTATGAGTTTTCCTCAACCTCTGCTATGTTTCTACACTGGCGTCGTTGCTCCCCTTCGAGGGTCCATATTAGAGTAGTTATGATTTATTACATTTTCTGGCATATATGGAAGGCCCGCAATGCTTGTAGATTTAATGGTGATTCTTTCCATGTCTCGCGGGTTATTCATTCTATTCTTGAGGACTTGCATTTTTTAGCCCTTGTTCTGGGATTTAAAACATCTTAACTTTGTGGAGACTTTACAATGAGACTTATGAGTACTCTGAGGACCTTACCTACTCGGGCCAGGATTGTGAGATTGGTTTCTTGGCATCGGCCTCTTGAGAATTTGTTCAAGCTTAATGTGTACGGCTGCTCTTGTGGTAATCTTGGCCCTTTAGCTGCATGAGGCCTTAGTAGAGACCACTTTGGTAGAGTTGTTGCTGCTTTTGGCTTATTTCTTGATCATAAGCCAATCATTTTTGCTGAGTTGATTGCTCTTCAAACTGGTTTGGATATGGCTATTTCTTTAAGAATTTCTTCTCTTATTGTTGAGTCTGATTCAGCTACTGTGGTATCTTGGGCTACATCTAATGACTGTGGCTGTTGGGAGTATGCTTATTTGTTAGCTCGAATTAGACACTTATTCTCTTCTGGCCAGATACAGATACACTATGTCTACAGAGAAGCAAATAACGCAGCGGATTTTATGGCTAATTGGGCTTGTAATAATTAGCAGGATCAGTATAGCTCCCTTCCTCGTGCCATCTTTGGCATCCTCTCCCTTGATGCTAATGGAACACCTGACCTTAGACCTTAGTTTTGTTCTTATTCTTTTGATTGGGAGGTCAGGTTTATGTTCCCCTCCTATCTTTTGTATTGTGGTGAGTCACCACAATTTTTCAGCTTTTATTTTTTTTAGTAGTTTTGGATATCTCGGTAAAGCGGTGAGTCACCGCTTTCTTAGGCTTTTTGGTTATTGTTTTCCTTTACTTATAGTGGAGGTAAGGTTCAGGTCCCCCTCCGTCATGTACTTTTCATTATTATTTTAATAAACTGGTAGGAGTCCCTGCCAAACCCCCTTCCTGCTAAGGAGGTTTTATTTGAAAAAAAAACCCTAAACCTTAAACCAAACCTAAAAACCAAAAAAAAAAACCCTCCTCTCTCTTTAGAAATTTATCTCTAGAATTTCAATTCCCGGCCACCTATTTTCTGGCACCGTCTGGCGATTTTTCTGATCGTCTCTTCGCCGGTGTTTCTTCCCTATGATCGACAGCTATTTCCTAGCAACCTTAGTGGATGGTTACAGCGGTTTTCGCTGCTAATGACCCATGTCAGATTCGGGGGACCATGAAGAACTCCCACCTAGTGATTTCGGTGAGGTTCTTCCCATATTCGATGGTTCTCTCTCAGTTAATCCTCCCGACGAGAATTCGAAAAATCAGCTCTAACCCGTGCATGCTTCACCTTCAACCATGGATTTTAACACCTTCACAAAGTCTCTCGCAGACCTGCAACTTCAAATTACTACCATGGCAGCCGTTCTCAAAGACCTCTAAGTTCAGGATTCTAGAGATTGTGAAGTTCTGATTGTTGTTGCTACTGATTCCCGAGGGTGTATTTCCTAGTCTTAAAAATGATCAAAAAACAGTTCATGAAGGTCCCTCTGCAACACCCAAGGCTGCCATGGCCGAAACCTTCTCAAACCCACCCAAACATCCATCAAATCCTCTAACAAACCCCCCGATAGCCGGCGATCTGCCCTCTACTGGCGCCAGCAACCAACATCCGAACCCCACTGGGCCTCTGACCAGCTTCCTTGTTGGCGTCGCCACCTTAGTTGCCGCTAGCCCCCAAACCCTAGAAGACACATCACAAACCCCAATACCTAACATGTCCAACCCTCATTCCAATAATTACCAAATTGCCACCCTTATCCCCAACTTGGATAATTCCAATCCTGGGTTACCTTATTCCAGTTTTACTGCTGGAATTTCTCAATCCCCAATTGATAACCCAAATTTGGACTTACCCCAACTTGATAAAAACCCTAATTTGGCCAAATCCCTAATTGACATTGAAAACCCTAATTTTCCTTCCCAAACCTTCAATTCCTCTGAGGAAATCCCCAGTGTCTCCCAATCTAACATGGAAAACCCTAACCTTGCCCAATTTCCCAAACTTTCCAAGAATAATCCTATTATAAAAAAATTTTCTTCACTTCCTAAAAATGGCAACTTCTTCCATATTTCAAACCTTCTATCTAAAGATGAGTTTTTTTCTTTAAACCCAAATTTACCCTCTAGCCATACTCCTCAAACCACTATCCAAGAAAAGATTAAGTCTAGGCCTATAAAATCTTTTATAGATACTCTTGGCCTTGATAATTTCCCCTCACCTAATATTCCTATAAAACCTCTTAGCAATTACCAAGGCATGCCAGCAATATTTTTCACTAAGGAAGAGATAGCTATCATGGCTGAGCTTTTTAAGCTCTCACTTTTGGGAAAATTCTCATTTGGATGGCCCACCATGGATTTGATCAGAAAATTCTTTGCTTCTCTTGGACTAAAGGGATAGTGTCAAGTTTCTTTACTTGATAAAAGACATATTTTGATAAAATTGAAACTGGAAGAGGATTACACTCGTTTGTGGACTAGGCAATCTTGGTTTGCACAGGGACATACAATGCAGGTTTTCAAGTGGTCCCCACAATTCCGGTGTAATGAAGAATCTCCGCCTATCTGGATTACTCTTCCCTACTTTCCGGTGCATCTTATTCAATGTAAGACAGCCCTTTTCTCTGTTGCCTCGGCCATTGGTAAACCTTTGCGTATTGATCATGCCACAGCAACTCTGAACATATCTACAGAGGCTCATGTTTTGGTGGAATGTGATGTCTCTCAACCTTCATTTACTCAAAAGGTATGGGTTAGAGATGAGGAATCAGGTTTCGTCCAGGATATTATAATTGAGAAAGTGCCTGATTATTGTATGGCATGTAAGCATCTTGGGCATAAACAGGAGAAATGCTTTATTGCTCATCCCACACTTCGCCCTAAAGACAGAGAAGACCAACAAATCACTGCTAATGAATCTGTCAAAAGGAAAAATGTTATAGGGGCTGTGACTACTACTAAAAAAAAATAGTTTATGTGACTAAGCAACAACTAAGGCCGACCTCCCCTAAAGACTCCATCCCTACTTATATTCCAGCTTCTGAAATGCCATCTACTAATCCTCCACTCTCTGTTACTATTGGACCTTTGTCTTCAACACTAAGCCCTAATGCAATTACTTCTCCTCTTACAATTCCATCTACTGATCCGGTATGCAATTCTCCAAACATAGTAATCAGTGATGTTTCTATTTAGGATAATGCTACTATCACCTCAGCTTATGCTACAGATTCTGTTATTGCTCCTGTGATATCTACATCAGCTCATGCTACTGCTTCAGTTGTTGCTCTTATGGTTTCTTCCTTGGGCTTTGAAAGCACAGTAGTTACTACTTCTCTAGGTTTAGGTTCTGGTGCTAGGTCTTATGAGATTACTTTATCTCCTGGAAGAGGCCCAGGCGTTACTATTAATTTTCAATCAGATGAGGTTCCTAGCAATTAGACTTACTCATCTGGACAAGCAGGCGCTTCTATTTTTACAGAGGAAGATTCTTCGGAGGAGGAGACTAACTGGGGACTTGATGAAAGATATGCCTCTGATCCTGGGGCCTCAGTTAATGACTCCATGAGTGAGACTTTGCCATCCAAAAGTGTCTTTACCTCATCTTCTTCTAGTACTGCTTCTAAGGATGATGATGGCTATCAGATGGTTCCAAGAAGCCGTCGTGGTGAAAAGAATGGCCATAACAATAAGGGCAGTGGCATTGGTAAGTTTACACAGACTTTATCCCATAAGGGAACCAGTAAATTCATATGATTAAGTCTCTTATTTAGAATATTAGGGGTATTCGTCAAGCCTCCTTGATTAGGAGATTTAGAAAAATAATGAATGTCCATCATTTACAGTTACTTTGCCTTTTTGGAACCTTTCCTATCTACTGATAGAATCCCTTTTACTAAAATCAACCAGGGTTTAGATTCTGCTTATGCTTCAGCTTCTGGTAAAATTTGGCTCTTTTGGTCATAACCATTCAGTCTTCAGATCCTTCAGGACATGGGTCAGGTGCTTCATTGTAAGGTTAGTCATACCTCTCTTCCTGACACAGTTTATATCTCCTATGTTTATGCCAAACGCTTAGCCTCTCTTCGTATGGATCTTTGGGAAGCCTTAATTAGTTTCTCTGGTGAAATTGATAGCCCTTGGATGGTTGGAGGTGACTTTAATGTAGTTCAGCAGCATTCTGAGGTGGTCGGGGGTCATCTACAGCATCAGTCTGCTATTGATGAATTTAATGAGACCCTTATGGTTTGTGGATTAGAAGATGCTGGGTTTGAGGGCACCCCTTACACTCGGGCAAATGGTTTTACTAGGCAAAGATTGGACAGGGTTGTGGTTAATACTCAATGAGGGTTTTGTTTTCCTGTGTTTAAGGTTACTCATCTCAATCGAATAGGTTCAAATCACTCTTTGTTGCTTTTGTCTTGCGATTCGGGCCAAGCACGTGGTCCAAGTCGTTTTAAATTTCTTCATGTATGGCTTAAGCATTCTGATTTATTGGAAACTGTGAAGCATAATTGGACTCAGCCTATCTTTTCTTCTGGTATGGTGGCATTTCACTAGAAACTTATTCGGCTCAAGCTCTGTCTTACGCATTGGAATAAAGAGGTATTTGGGAATGTCTTTAATAAAGTTCAGGAGGCAGAACTAGAGGTGACTAATAAGGAGATATCATTTGATGCCTGTGGTTCTGAGCAGGATAGGGCAGCCCTACAGTTAGCAAAGGCTAACTTACCTCAGGCTTTATCTCAGGAGGAATCTTTTTTGAGACAGCATTCTTGCATAAGATGGCTTAAGAAAAGGGATGCAAATTCCCATTTTTATCACGCTATGATTCGCAAGAACCGTCACCTTCTTACTATTCATCGGATCCAGAGTGATGATGGCACTTGGATTACAGATACATCATGCATTGATGCTTTAGCCATATCTTATCATCATTCTCTTCTGTCTGGGGAAGATACACAGTTTGAGCAAAAGGATTTTGATTTTATCCCTACTTTGGTGAATGATGCAGATAATGATAATTTGTGTAGAGCACCTTCGTTGGAAGAAGTAAAAGAGGCAGTTTTTTCTATAGATCCTGATAGTGCCCCTGGTCCTGATGGTTTTTGTAGTAAATGAAGTTGAAAGTCTAAAGTATAAAGTGGAAGAGTTTAAGAGGAACGAAGAAAAACTGATGTCCTTGAATATGGGTTTGATGAGTGAAGTTGAGGATTTGAAGGAGAAAATTGCTAGGACAACTAATTTGTTCAAGAAGTAGGATGCTGGTACCAAGAAGTTAGATGACATTTTGGAAGCACAAAGGTACCATAATGATAAAACTGGACTGGGATGTTCAAAATAGTCTTCAATATCTCCACTTCTAAGCAAAGGGCCAATCAAATTTGTACCTGCAACAAAGACTGGAGATGAAACTCATGAGGAAAAGAATTTTAAGATCAAATTCAAGAACTCTCACTCCATTCCAAGTGCTCCAAAAGCTGAAAGTGGAAGCTCAAAGTTTGATCCAAAAAGAAGTCCAGATTTTCAACAAAAAGTATTTCTTGGTGCAAGTAAGATGAAGAATCACACTAGAGGTAACATTTTTTCCAACTACTCTACAGGTTTTGAAGGTAAAAATTTCTTTAAAGCTAAATTGCATACCTCAAATTCTAAAAATTCTAAGAAATTTGTTCCCATATGTCATCATTGTGGAATTAAGGGCCATATAAGACCACATTGTCATAAACTGTATGGGCTACCTTTAGAATATGTTAAATCCAAAGCCTACCTTACTAGAGACTTTAAAGAAAAAGATTTTCAGTCAAATCGGTTTAGTGGCCTCCAATTTCATGATAATTTAGACAACCGAGCTCCATTCAAACCAAATAAAAACAATCTCAACGGAAGAGTGTCTAAATTCAATTCCAAGACCATCACAAAACTGTTTTTAAAGGCAAAAGTTCACCCAAAAACAAGGTTAGAAAAGCATGGATTAGATGTAATGACTTAAAATGCTTTATTGCACACATTGCTTTTAAAGCATAAAGTTCCAACATGTGGTACTTGGACAGTGGGTGTTCAAAGCATATGTGTGGTGTCAAGTCCATGTTTTCTACCTTAAGAGATTATCATGAAGGTTTTGTTACATTTGGTGATGGTAGTAAGTCTAAAATTCTTAGAATTGGAAGTATTGACTGTCCGGGTCTTCCTAGACTCAAGGAGGTTTTATATGTTGATGGCTTGAAAGCAAATTTGATTAGCATTAGTCAAATTTGTGATTCTCACTAAAATGTTATGTTTGCAAAAGATGAATGTTCAATTCTAGATAAAGATAACAGAACAGAAGACAATTGCTATGGACTTTCAACCAATAAAAGTTTTGTTTGTAATGTTGCACAGGATGACATCACTGAACTTTGGCATCAAAGACTTGGACACGTGAATTATAGAGATCTTGCAAGATTATCCAAGTTTGAGATTATGAAAAGGTTGCCAAAGATTGCAAAAGTCAAGAAAATTGTGCGTGGACCATGTCAAAAGGGGAAGCAAACAAAAGCTATTCACAAAAAGACTAACCAAATAGCTACTGCTTCTATTTTAGAACTTGTTCATGTTGATTTAATGGGTCCAATTAGAACTGAAAGTTTAGGTGGTAAAAAGTACATTTTTGTGTTGGTTGATGACTTTTCTAGATATGCTTGAGTGAATTTTCTAAGAGAAAAATCTAACTATTTTCAATATTTTAAGTCTTTGTGTAATAGACTTCAAAATGAGAAAGGTGTCAAGATTGGTAGAGTTGTTCGTCTTCGAAGTGATCATGGAAAAGAGTTTGAAAAAGCTGAATTTTTTGATTTTTGTGATGAAAAAGGTATCTTACATAAATTTTCTACTCCTAAAACACCTTAACAAAATGGAGTAGTTGAAAGGAAAAACAAGGTTCTTTAGGAAATGACAAGAGTCATGCTACATGGTAAGAAATTACCCTTAAAATTTTGGGCTGAGGCCCTGAACACTGCTTGCTACATAAGCAATAAAGTGCTTGTGAGAAGAGGAACAAAAGCCACCGCTTATGAAATTTGGAATGGTAAGAAGCCGAGTATTTCTTACTTTCATGTTTTTGGAAGCAAATGCTACATTCATAGAGATAGAGAATCCCTTGGGAAATTTGATGCTCGTTGTGATGAGGGCATTTTTCTTGGCTATTCCCTTAATAGTAGAGCATACAGAGTATATAACTTAAAACACTCTACTGTAATGAAATCAATTAATGTGATAGTTGATGATGATCTTCTAAATTTTCCTTACAGGATAAATTCATTTGAAGAAGAATTGGGGTTCACTATATACCCACAAGAAGAATCCATGATGGAAAGCTCACAAAATTTTGAGGAAGTTGATGGTAAACCAAATGGAGATGTGCAAAAAGATGCAAAAAATGGAAACAAGGATGAAGATCAGCCATTGCCACTTAATCCTTCCTCCAGAGTAAAGCTCAATCATCCCATAACTCAAGTGATAGGTGAGGTATCGGCTCCTATGAAAACTAGGAGACAAATCCAAAATGAGGTAAATTACTTGTGTTATACTTCATGCATTGAGCCAAAAAATGTCAAAGAGGCTCTTCTTGACTCTCACTGGATAAATGCCAAGCATGAAGAATTAGAGCAGTTCTCTAAGAATGAAGTATGGGAAATTGCGCCTAGGCCTAGTAATGTTAATGTTATTGGAACCAAATAGGTTTTCAAAAATGAGTCTGATGAATATGGAACTATAATTAGAAACAAAGCTAGACTTGTGGCACAGGGATATACCCAAATTGAAGGGATAGACTTGATGAAACTTTTACCCCTGTGGCTAGGTTGGAATCCCTTTTTATTTTGCTTGCCATTTCTTGCTACTTGGATTTCAAACTTTTTTAAATGGATGTAAAAAGTGCCTTTTTAAATGGTTTCCTACAAGAAGAAGTTTTTGTTGAGCAACCTAAATGATTCATTGATATTAAGTATCCCAATCATGTATTTCATTTAAACAAGGCATTTTATGGTTTAAAACAAGCTCCTAGAGCTTGGTATGAAAGACTCACAAAATTCTTAATTGAGTCTAATTTTACAAAAGGTAGTGTAGACAAGACTTTGTTTATCCATAGAGATTCTAAGCAGGTTACTATTGCTCAAATTTATGTGGATGACATTGTCTTTAGGTCCACTTCAGAAAAACATGCCTTAGAATTTGCTAAACTCATGAAGAGTCAATTTGAAATGAGCATGATGGGAGAACTTAATTTTTTTCTCAGGTTTGCAAATCAAACAATTGGAAAATGGCATTTTTATCTCTCAATCCAAGTATGTGAGAAATTTGGTACAAAAGTTTGGTTTCTCGAAAACAAAGCATGCTAGGACTCCTATGGGCACAAGTACTTAACTTAATAAGAATTTATCTGGTAAAAGTGTTGATCAAACTTTATACTGTAGCATGATTGGTAGCCTCTTGTACTTAACTGCTAGTCGTCCAAACATTGCATTTAGCGTAGGCATTTGTGCTAAATATCAATCCTGTCCCAAAGAGTCTCATTTGACAGCTGTCAAAAGAGTCATTCGATATGTAAATGGGACTCTAGACCATGGCATCTGGTTTTCTAATGGATCTTCTGCAGAGATTACTTGCTTTTCAGATGCTAATTGGGCTGGATGTTGTGATGAACGAAAAAGCACATCTAGAGAATGCTTCTACATTGGGAGTAATTTGGTGGCTTGGCACAGCAAGAAACAAAATTCCATCTCGCTTTCAACGGCTGAAGCAGAATACATTGCGGCCGGGAGCTGTTGTGCTCAAGCATCATGGATGAAACAAATGCTTCCTGATTATGGCATTAAACAAGGTACGATGTCTTTGTTTTGTGATAACTTAAGTGCGATTCATATTTCAAAGAATCCTGTTCAGCATTCATGCACTAAGCACACAGACATTAGACATCATTTTATCAGAGAATTGGTGGAAAGCAAAGTGTTGACCCTTGAACACATCTCGATTGATCAACAACTAGCTGATATGTTCACAAAATCATTAGAAGCTTCTAGATTTGAATATCTTCGTTCATCTCTAGGAGTTATACTTATTGAATAGTTTTTGTTTCAATGTCTTGAACAAATGGATCTTACAATTATTGCTATGAACTTAAATTGAAAATCAAATCATGCTATGTCTTTTAAGTTTTGAAATATTTAAATGACTAAGAGTATATTTGAGCTTGATATAAAGTTTATACTTTGAATTCTTAGCCACTCTCTTGGTTTTCTGAAATTCTTTTTAATCTCATAGCATGTAGAGATTGTGTTGAAAATGTTGATTATTGAGGTCACATATTTGTTTCATTTTCAACTCTTGTGATATCGAACACATGGTCAAACAAGATGGTACCTTTCTTAAATAACTAGTGTGATGACTACTTTGGAATAACCCATAATTGTGTAGCTCTCACCTTTTATTCCAAATATTAATATAACAAAAATTGGAAGTTTGAAGGTTATAAAGAAATTCCTATTCTTTTTTGGTGATGAAAAGGGTTACCACCTCCTCTCAAAATAAAAAAAAATAAAAAATAAAAAAAAATGGGTGTGTGAAAACCATCATCACATTGCACATTAATGAGTTCCTCCTTGTTTGGAGAGATAAGAATAGTTTGAATTGATTCAAAACATCAATCTCATGTATCTCAAGTGAAAGATTTTACATCTTATTGTTGGGCATTTAATTGGTTTGACTTTCAAGTTGTCATTAACTAAGAAATTCAAATGTGGTGTTGCAGCTAGTACTATGTCTCGAGATGTCAATTAAGTTTATTATGAAACTTATTTGTGAAATTACTGTCTTATTGGAAGTACTATTCTGCTCACTATGTGTTTTCAAAGAGCTTCAAAAGATTCTCGATAATTTGTCATTAATAAATTGTACTTATTTATATCTTGTTCTTAGACACTCTAAAAGTTTGGTATTTTTGTTTCTTAATTGATGCTATGTATTTTTCGAGAAGAAATTTTTGTTCATAGCTCTAATTGTTTAATTCAACCTTCTTACATTGTGACTGAACTATTTGAGAGTATAGCTTTTGAGTGTTTTTGGTTCTTGTTAGCTTGTTGTGGCCATGAACTTCCTATTTTTCTTGGATCAAAAATTTTTAAACTCCAGTAAAGTTGGTGGGCAGATCGCATGATTTTCGTGGGCATGTTTCTTTACTGTGTCTCTCGATCAATTTTTTTTGGAAATATTGAAGAATTCATATCTGTCCTAGTTATTGAGTGCACAAGTGTTGTTTACGGTGGTAAATTTATTTTACTGTGTTAGTACAGGTACTACCCTCAGTTAGTACTGTACAGACAATGGTATGTCCGGTGTTTTCACTCTTTCCCTCTCCTAAACTTGTGCCTTCGCCAGTTTATTGTGAATGATATAACATTTTTTTGGCACAAGTAGTGGAATTATTAAGGCTGATTGAAGGTACATTCGTGGCACAATTTGTTGGTTATTTACACTACTTTATACATACACTATTATATATAGTGTCAGGACTGATTTATGGTGGCTGTTGAATCTGTCAGGATAGGTAATTGTGTGAGTAAATCAACCAAACCTGCCAGGCTGTGTGTCCTTACACACACATATATGTGTATGTATCCTTGCTCTTCATTACCCGCAGCTTTCGTGTGAATTTGTCCCTCCCTACCTTATTAATTTTTCTTTTTGGCTTCCAAATCATGTCAGAATGGGATACCGGCTTTGCTTTTTGCTTTGTGTTGCACCATAACTGCTGATATACATATAAATATATATACATGTGTTGGCTGCCGAATCACTTTTCACTTATTCAACTGGAGCAAAAGGTGTATTGTCCGGACACCCTAACCGGCCCACACCACCCGGCCCCACAGGCGACGTGTGAGAGATAAATCAGGTACGCGGCGGCCTCCTAAGTGGGCACTTTTCACTTATTCAAGGCTCCGGATTGTTTGGTCATACACACACTGTGTGTGTCATTCTTTGCTACACATTGCCCATTAATATGGCCTTACATATATATATATATATATCTTGGCCTTTAATTTTCTGCAGCCTTTGCGAAAATTTGTCCCTACATACATTTGGAATTGTGCTTCCTTGGCTACCGATAGGTTGTTGACTCACAAATCAGATGGTTGGGTGGTCGAATGTTACACGCAATTGTCATTAATCTTTTGGGTTGACCGGATATCCAGTGGGTATTAGAAGTGTTTACCCAATTTCTAGCGTGATTTGCAGCTTCCGCGTCTAATCTTTTGTGGTAACTAGTGTTGGGTCGTCTGAGATATCAACCCGTGTTGGGTTCTCTGTTGGGTCGGCTGAGATATCTACCTATGTTAGGTTTCCTTGTAAATCTGGTCAGGTTTCCCTGTTGCTGCTATGATTGTGCGACATCGGAGGGTGAACGTGAAAGAAAAACAATCTGTTTGTCACTCTCTCCCTTATCGGCCTAACCATTTCTGTGTCGAGCCTCCATTCTATTTCTCCACTCCTCTACTTCTCAATGGGTAAGAGAAAGTGCTGTCGAAAAACCTCAGGGTCTGGGTCCTCTGTTCCTCTACGATCCTTCTCTCCAATGGAATCTCCTCGGACCTCTACCAAGAAGAGAAAATCTTGTCCACCAAAGTCTTCTCAAACATCTGCTATAGAATCTTCTCATGGTACTGCCGGTGGGAGTTCTTTTTTGCTTTCTCAACTCCAATTAGACCAATAAATTTCACACTTGTCAGGTGATTTTTCCTTCACTCGTGATCTTTTTGAGTCAAGGAGGTGGATAGGTGCTTGTTCTAGTAGAGGGTGTGCTTCCATTGATTTAGTCAGGGAATTTTACTCTAATATACACAATGTTTCCCTTGAACATGAGTCTTTTGATACCAAAGGCTATGGTATTCTGGTTCACTTAACTGTTAATGATAGTATCTCTTTATCTGTTAATTCATTTCCTTGTTTGTCAATTCCTCACAAAAAGAGGGAGAACTATTGATTAAGGGGGAGTGATATTGTTAAGGGAAGAGAATTGTGTTTGTATGATTGAGGGGGAGGTAGAATTGTTAGAATTGCTTTGATAATCTGATCTTTGTATTCTCTGCTATGTTGCATCTTGTTTTTGAAATTATCTTTTAGGATCAGATTGGTGGCGGCTCGGGTTTAGAACTTGTGACATTATTTTCTTGTAATTGGGGTTTGGGATGTTTTGTCTCGGAATTGCCAAATGGGGAGATTGTAAGTGTCATAGGCTAGTTTTGTGTTGGCAATGTCCGAGCAAACATTTTTATGTATCCTTTCAGATTGGTTAGAATGTCACAAGTTGTGTGTCTTGATGCTTAAACATATGCTAGAGAGTGTTTAAGTGTCATGGTTTATAATTGGGAAGAGTTCGAAAGAAGAAAGTGAAGTGTTCACTGGTTCAGCAGCAGTTCGTGCCCACAAACATCCTTTTTGGAATTAAAAATTTTTAACGATGTGTAAGGATGTCTCGCAAGCAACTCAAAAGCAGTTCCTACCCATGAACTGCTTGTGACACCTTAAAAAATTTGGACAGTATGCAAGGGTGTCTCGCGAGCAGTCCAGGAGCAGTTAATGCCCACGAACTGCCTGCGATACCTTGAGAAATTTGGACAGTGTGCAAGCAAGTCTCACGAGCAGTCCAGGAGGAGTTCCTGCCCGCGACGACGTCCAGTTTTCTTAAATCTGTCCAAATGACTTTTTAAACCCTCACTTTTGATATAAAAGGAAAATAAACTCTTCTTAACCCTAACTTTTGGAAAACAACTTTTTGAATCGAAAGCTTTTAAGAGCAAGTTTCCAAAAAAGATGATGGTGGCCTTGAATCTCTACGGTGCATGACCTCATCAACTATCTTTGGCAAAGATCTATCAGATTTGGCTCAGATCTGTGGTGTGGTATCAGATCAAGCAGTTTTTTCTTCAAGGTTTGAAGGTCTCTTTCTTCACAAGGTTGAGGTGCATTATGGGATGTCTAACAAGCAAGGTTGGGAAGTATTTTTCTTACAAGTAGATCAATGGGTGGTTGATTAGGGAAACTTTTAATACTTTCCTTTGTATACCTTGTAACCTCCTTTGAAAGTAGTAAAGATTTTAGTCTGATCCACTTAAGGATCCGGGGTTGTTTTCTCCTTTGAGCTCAAAGGCGTTTTTACCCTAGTCAACAAATCTTAATGTCTTCTTGGATGATCATTAAGCTTGGTGTTTAAATTTATCAGCTGTTCTCTATTTTATTGTGGTATTGTTAATTAGTGGGACACTAGTTTTTAGCTTTTGGGACCAACAATATTATTTAATCCCATGACAGCAACTTCAGCTTTTGTTTCTTCCTTTTGGACTAACTCTGGTTGGGACAGGGAGAGAGTTCTAGCAGTCGTACCAATTTCTATAGCTGAGCAGATTTTATGATTCCTACTGGACAGCTGGGTCCTGACTTGATTAGATGGAGTTTGTCTTTGGACGGGGACTTTTCCTTATGCTCTACCCGGCACCATGTGAAGGCTTCCACTCATGTGAGGCCTGTTTTCTCCTTTATTTAGCAGAGACATATCCCTTGCAAATTTCTTTCTCTGTACTATAATTTGACTCGTCAGGTATGGCGACATTTCTTTGGCATGTTTGGGCTTCATTATTATGAGTTTTCCTCTACATCTGCTATGCTTCTACACTGGCATCGTTGCTCCCCTTCGCGGAGCCATATTAGAGTAGTTGTAGCTTGCTACATATTATGGCATTTATGGAAGGCCCGAAATGCTTACAGATTTAATGGCACCTCTTTCCATGTCTTGCGGGTTATTCACTCTATTCTTGAGGACTTACACCTTCTAGGCCTTGAACTGGGCTTTAAAACCTCTTCGCTTCATGGAGACTCTACAGTGAGGTTTGCAAGTGCTCTGAGGATATTATCTACTCAGACCAGGATTTTGAGATTGGTATCCTGGCATCGGCCTCCTGATGGTTACTTCAAGCTTAATATGGATGGTTGCTCTCGCAAAAATCCCGGCTCTTCATCTGTAGGAGGCATTATTAGAGATCATTTTGGCAGAGTAGTTGGTGCTTTTGGTTTATTTCTTGATCATAAGCCCATCATTTATGCTGAGTTGATGGCTCTACAGGCTGGCTTGGATATGGCTATTTCTTTGGGAATTTCCCCTCTGATTGTTGAGTCTGATTCAGCTACTGTGGTACCTTGGGCTACTTCTAATGGTTCTAGTTGTTAGGAGTATGCTTATTTGTTAGCTCGGATTAGACACTTATCCACTGCAGCCCAGATCCATATACACCATGTTTATAGGGAAGCTAACCAAGTAGCAAATTTTATGGCAAACTAGGCCTGCACAAATCAGCAGAATCACCAATTCTATAAGCATCAAGACCTTCCTCATGCTGTCTTTGGTATTCTCTCCCATGATACTAATGGGACCCCTAACATTAGGACTTAGATATTTCCTTATTCTTTTGATTGAGAGATCAGGTTTATGTCCCCCTCCCACTTAGTGTATTCTGGTGAGTCACCATAATTTTCGTTCATTTCTTATTTTTCCAAACTTTTTTCTGTCTCATTGTAAAGCAGTAAGTCACAGCTTCTCTAGATACCTTTGTTACTATTTTCCTTTGCTTATCGTGGAGGTTTCGACCCCCCTCCATCTGGTACTTTTTTATTGTTATTATCAATAAATTGGTAGGGATCGCCGCCAAACCCCCCCGCTAAGGAGGTTTTAAAAAAATAAAATAAAACCCAAAACACCAAACCCCTAAATCCTAAACCCTCTGTGACCCTAAACCCTATATCCAAACCCTAAACCCTCAACCCCAAACCCTAAACCCTAAACCCTAAACCCAAACAAATATTTTCTCTCTTATTTTCAAGGTTCGGCCAGCCACTTTCTGGTGCCGTCCAACCAATTTTTTGGCAGGTCTGACTGGCCATTTTCTCTCCCAATGTTCTTATGAACCTAGGCCACCTTGGCTGGTCGTTTGGAGTGCTACGGCACTGGTACAGCCTCCATGGCTAACTTGGGGGCTTAAAGAAGCCATCCCCAGGAAGATTCCAGTGAGCCATTAACAGTTTCCGGTGTTACTATTCCGGTCGAACATGCAGGCCCTTTTTCCGGCACTAAACCTCAACCGGCCATGAACTCCGAGCAGAACGTGAATGGTTTGAAGGCTGCCAACCCCGACAACTCCTCCCCAATCAGCACCTCCTAACGTTAATACTGAGCGGGTATTGGCTGAAAACCCAAGCACGAACTCCCTCTCTATGCTCGATCTGCAATCTTCTTCTTCCTCTTTGAATCTAGAACAAATATTTACAGTGATGACTGGTTTTCAAGCACAGCTCATAGCCCTAACTGCTGCCATTCATGGAGTACAACACCAAAACACCCATCACCAAGAAACCATTGATACTCACATTGAAGGTGATGCCGCGGGTCAAGGTTTTCAGGCAAAAAATAGAGTATTTTGAAGACCTAATCAAGCTATCAAAACCCTCCAATGGCTGCCATGGTAGAGCCAAATCCTTTCTTCTTGAAAACCCTTCCAAATCCCTAAAGTTTGCTCTACCCGCCAAAAAAATACTGCCTCCCGCCGCCGGGGGCCTTTTTCCAGCCACATTCCCCGCCGGTGCCGCCACTTTAGTAGCCGGTAGCCCTCAAGCCCTATCCACCACCAACATACCCTCTCCAAACCCTATTTCCCATTTTGTTCCAAATAACACCCAAACTTCCCAAACTACCCTTAGCCCTAAAATCCCTAATTCCACCTCTTCCAAATCCCCAATTCTGAATTGTCAAATCCCTAACCCTAATTTGACCAAATTCCCAATTGAAGTGGAAATCCCTAATTCTCAAATGGGCCAATTTCAAACCTTAAATCCCCAAACTCAAACCCTAAATTTCCAAATTGACCAAATCCCCCAAATTGAACATCACCCAATTTTAAGCCCTAATTCCCCTACAATTCTTGAAAACCCCCCAATTAAAAACCCTAACTCTGAAAAGACCTCAATTGAACCTAGGGACCCAAACTTGGCCCAACTTAAAAATGCCCAAACTCATGCTGAGATTCCTTATAAATCCAACTCTGAGAACCACAATGTCACCTCTCAAATACCCAATCCTCATATAGAGGACCCAAATTTTTCCCATTTCCCTAATCTTTCCAAAAATAACCCCAAAACTAAAACTGCCCTTCCTAAAGATGGAAATTTTTCCCACACTTTCTCCATTCCACCAAAAAATGAAATCTTCACACTTAACCCAAACATTTCCCAAGACCAACCTCATCCAAACCAAATTACTAAAAAAGAGATACTCAGGCCCCCTAAATCCTTAATAAATGCTTTGGGCATTGATAAAACTCAAGCTCTATCTATTCCAATAAAACCTCTAAGTACATATAAAGGCATGCCCACTGTAGTTTTTACAAAGGAAGAGATTGCAATCATGGCTGAACCCTGTAAGCTCTCATTAGTGGGAAAATTCTCCTATGGACAACCAGTAATGGAATTAACCAAGAAATTCTTCTCGTCTTTGGGTTTGAAAGGTGAATATCAAGTCTCTTTGCTTGATGAAAGACACATACTGATAAAACTAAGGCTAGAGGAAGATTATACCCGCTTATGGACAAGACAGACTTGGTTTGTTCAAGGCCACACTATGCGAGTATTCAAGTGGACTCCAACCTTCAAATGCAATGAAGAATCTCCAGTTATTCAAATCTGGATAACTTTCCCTTATCTGCCAGTTCATTTAGTCCAATGTAAGAGAACTATTTTCTCTATAGCATCTGCAATTGGAAAGCCTCTTTGTGTCGATCATGCCACAGCCACTTTAAATAGACCTACAGTTGCTAGAGTATTGGTTGAATGTGATGTATCTCAGACTTCTTCTTTTGTTAAAAAAGTTTGGGTAGGAGAAGAAGATGGCTTTGTGCAGGACATAATTATTGAAAAGTTTCCTGATTATTGTATGTCCTGCAAACACTTAGGTCACAAAGAAGATAAGTGCTTTATTGCTAATCCTATTCTTTGCCCAAAAATTAAAGAAGAACCTCATGCTGGGGATGTGAATGTAAAAGGAAAAATGTAATAAGGGATGTGACAGCTCCTAAGGAAAGACTTGTGTATGTGGCAAAAAATCAATAGAGGCTCATTTTAGTTGAGCCAGCTTTTGATAGCATTCCAGTTTCTGAGGTGACCTCCTCTATCTCCTCCCTCGTAGCTCATGTTGGAGCATCATCTTTGGCACAAGTTCCTACTCCTACTCCCCTGACTAAGGGTACTTCCACAGGCCAAGTATGCAATCTTTCTGAAGCTATTATCATTGATTCTTCTGTTCAAGATAATCCACACATCACAGCAATAGCTATCACAGCCCCAATTGTTGCTCCTATTGTCCAATCCTTGGGATTAGATAGTGTTGCAGTCACTACAATTCCAAGTTCAGTCACAGGTACCACTGTAGCTTCTACTACTCCAGATGTAGCCACTAGTACTATCACTGCTACTCCTTGATGTTAACCTTGTATTGATGAAATCTCTGCATTGATATTAGCCATATTTAATGTAGGTCAAAATAGGGTAATGGAACAGGGGATTATGAATGAACCAAACTTTGTATAAGCAAGATGAGACTCCGTTCACTGAAAATTTTAAGCTCATTCCGTTGTCAAACAATTTGATTGGCAATGTCCATTGATCAATTTCAAGTAGGCCTTCACAAGGCACACAAACGCAAAGATGCATGTTACACCAAGCTTTGGATGTTTGGTATTGACCATCATAGTAAATATAGAAAAATATAAATACCAATTCTAATAACATGTGATTATAAATTCACTTAAAACTTGGCTTTGTTATATATTTCTCATATACTTGTGTTTTGTGTTGATTACAATTTTTAAGAATTAATTCTAGGCAATTAGAGGCCAAATCAACATAAAAATGCAAGTGAAAAGTTTCCATATGAATGAGAGGCAAAAAGAGAAAGAAAAAGAGATCAAAAAGAGAGAAAAGAAATGAAGTATCGAGAGTATGTTACGAACAAGGGTTCAAATAAGATTTCAACTCCAAATTTTTCTAAGTCATGAGGATATGGTGCGAACAAGGGTAAGAACCATGCCTTGTTCGCACCCATGTTTAAGAATTATGCCTTGTTCGCACCCATGTTTCAACAACAGTTGTGAATCAAGCCTCAAGTTATAGAATTTTTCTAAGCAACAGGACATGGTGCAAACAATGGTTCAAATCATGCCTTATTCACGCCCTTGTTCAAACAACAGAGGCCATTTTGACTTTAAAGTGTAAAATTTTTAGGGCATGAAGACATGGTGTGAACGAGGATTCGAACCATGCCTTGTTCGAACAATAGTAGAAGAGCAACTTTAAAATTTCAAATTTTGACTAAATATAGAAGCATGGTGCGAACCCTTGTTTGAACCATGCAAGTTCTCTATAGAATTTTGTAATTTTTCATTAATTTTAAGGGATCTTTAATCATTTTAAACAATTAGGTTATACTATAAATAGAGGGTAATTGTAGAGAATTGGAGGATACATTCATATACATAGTAAGAGATAGAGTGGGATTTATATTTTTGGAAATAGTTTAGATCTTGTTTGGTAGGAGAGAAATGTTCATTTTCCTTTTCAATTTCTCTTGTAAACATGTCAATTTTTAATTCAAGTTTCTCTTCATCTATGATTGAGTAGTTTTATTACTTGGATTCAAATCAAGGAGAGTAAATGATGTATGTGGATTTTCAAGGTACTTTGCTTTTCAATGTTTAAATCTTCTGGAGAATTT
The DNA here is from genome assembly GCA_003260245.2 of Sideroxylon spinosum. Lineage (NCBI taxonomy): Eukaryota > Viridiplantae > Streptophyta > Magnoliopsida > Ericales > Sapotaceae > Sideroxylon > Sideroxylon spinosum. The sequence continues at coordinate 2,787 of QLOD02106161.1, read as the reverse complement.
CCATTGAATAATAGTTGATTTGTTTGAATCTATTAAAATCATCAATTGAAAATTCTAGATTTAGCTTGTTTGTATAGCTTATGTCATTTATATGTGAGTTGATAGTTAGAATTCTCATGCATTTCTTTGAAGGGTTTGTATGTGAATTATTAATATAGAACTGGCATGTACTCTCTATAGATTATACACTCTTAAGTGTTTGATTTGGATTTCCAATTAGATGAATCTAACTTTGTCACCAAACTTATCAACTATTGTTCTTAATTATGCTTCAATGTTCAATTTCCTTTTGATTTGTAATGAATAATGATTAGTTTGTTTGGATCCTTTGAAATCACTAGTTGATATTTCTTGATTAACTCTTGTGATTGTGTATTAACTTAGTTGGAATTTTCATGTCCGATCTTAAGGATTTTTTATGTAGATTGCCACCTAGAACTCTTATGTATTCTATATGGATTATTGCACTCCAAGTGTTTGATCTAGAGATTTAACCAAATGAACTTGATTTTACAACCAAATTAATCAGTCATTGTTCTCCTTGAAAATTTATAGAAACCATTACTTAGATTGGTTTGATCCAAGGTTTTCTTGTAGTTGTTTTTCGTTTATTAAACTTTCCATCATAAATTTCATTTTCAAAATTCAAAACATTTTTTCTTTATTCTATTGTGTGACAACTACTAAATAAAAAAAAAAAAGAATTGTGAGTTTACTTACGCCTCTCTCTGTGGATACAATCGGTACTTCACTGTTTACAAATTTAAATTGTTACAACTGATCACCTTACATTTGGGGCATATCCATTTCTCTCTATCAACGAGAAAAGATGACAAACAACATGTAAGAGTATAAAGAGTTTTAAAAAATTGCAAATATTTACGAGTTATCTATAATCTTTAGAACCGATACAGAATAAGAATGTACATCAATTACATTCCTACACTACCATAGATAGACAAATCATACTGTTAACATAATATCCTATACAATACCAAACCAAATCAAGTCTTTTCCCATGAGGTAGGATCGGCTATATAGATTTGACGACGCCAATCAAATCTATTTAGGGCCATGTTCTTCATTAAATCCATGTAAGCAATGTCATGTTTAATAGTTTTTTCCCAACTTCTCTTGGGTCTCCCTCTCTCTCCCCCTCTCTTACTCTTGACAATTTCTATGCTTTCAAATAAGCATCAACGTGTTGTTTTAACCAAAGCTTGAACTCAAGGCAAGTTACGATAATCGCACCTCAACAATCACCTGCAAATAGCTCAATATGCTGGTCAGCTGAGGTTAACTAGTTTGCACCCAAATGCGGCTGAGAGTCCCCATTCAAGAAACAAAAATTCCTTGACAAGAAATCGGGGCTCTACTCAAAGAGTCCTTGACATATTGTCATACAATCATACTGGTCACAACACTATATAGTCTAAAGATGGCACCAAAGAATGCAGTCAAATAATGGCAAGGAAAGATTACCAAAACACTACCACTTCCCCGCATGACAACATGTATTTTCTAAGACACCAATTCTCCATCCAGAAATAGTCATTAGCAGCCATGCTCAATGGTCAATACAATAAATTTTGTTATCAAGGTAAAACACCCCTACTTGAATTTAAAAAAAAAAAAAAAAAAAACAAAATCAAAAACCAACATGGTTGTTAAAATCAAGATTTTACTTAAAATCAAGATTTTACTTAAAATCGGTAAAGGGTCCACAAAATCAAATCGTAAAATTTTACCCAATGCTTATAATAATATGAAAAAATAATCTATTATATTATAATTCTTCATCTAGAGCTTCTGTTTTTTTTTTTTTTAATACGTAAATAATTTTTTTAATAAGAGAAGAGAGTAAAGATATACATCAAGAAAATATCATACACGAAAACTTACTTATATCAACAAAACAATTCCTCAACAAAGTTCATAAAAAATTTTATATCTGGTTTTATACTCTTTTTACCCAACTACATAATTGAAACCTTTAATGTGTTTGATGTAACCTATACAATTGATATTAAAATACTGATTTTATTTTATCTTAATTTTTTGCATTAGTTAAAATGTATTTATGATATTTTGTTATAGGTTGTTTGGTTTCTATCCTATCCATTACATTTAATTTGTGATAGTCAATATTAGTGGAACAATGCATATGAACCTCAACTAGTATCGTATAGAAAATAATAGTGGTGTAAAATAAAAAAAAATTACAAAAAAGAAAGAGTAATAAGTACAAAACCATAAAAGTCTATTTTATTTGACAAAACACAAAAACTAGTTAATTTTTAAAATTAATAAAATCGTCTATAAAATTGTGATTTTATTGATTTTACGTCCTAAAATCGAGATTTTACTTATTTTACCCCATTAATATTTTATGAAAGATTGAAAAAATTTTGTCACTCTAGCATCGTAAAATCATAAGATTTTAAAATTTAAATCTGGATTTTAACAACATTGAAAACAAACAAACAAAAAGCAAAAGAAAACAAAAAAAGTTACCAGTCAATCCTAAAGAAGGCTGCTATATATCCTAGTTCTTGTTGTATATATATCCAAGTTACTAGTCAACCCATCTCCTCACCTGCTGCCATAGCAGATGATGAAGACTATGATGGGTTCCTCTCTCTTGTGTGGCTATCTTAGTCAAAGTTTTGGAAATAAACAGTTGACTGAAAATGAATTTACACATTGTGAGGCTTTTACTCTTCCATGTTCATAATTCTGCTATGAACCCTGACTCTCCAGCTCAATCGTGCTACGTCCAGCTTCCTT
>QLOD02105247.1:0-22800 GCA_003260245.2 Sideroxylon spinosum | reverse complement strand
TCAAGATGTTTATTTATTAATTGAATTACATCCTTTGCTTGCATTTAATTGTTATCTTAAATTCTGAATTTTTAATTGTTAGTTTAGATTAAGTTCAATTGAGTAATTTATATTTTAGTTACAATTTGAAATCAAACCAAAACATTCAACCACTCAAATCCATCACTTTGAACAAGGTAGTGAATTGCTTTAATCTTGTGAAACTTAGAAATTAACACATTAGGTTCTTTGTGGATTCGACCTCATACTTACCGAGTTAAAACTACACTGCATACCCTTACACTTGGGGGTAATTTTTAGACGCAATTTCTAGAAGCAGTCAAAGTCTATGAAGACCATGGTGACCGGACTCAAGCAATCTACTCAAGCTGCTTTCGTATTCTGTGAAGGGATTAGGTCAACGTAGCTCTAAATCAGTGCTTTTCTACAGTGTGATGTGCTGATATGTAGTGAATACAAATGTGATCAGATACCATGGATGGCAAACTAATTGGCCTTAAGACTAATGAGCCTATTCATCGGCCAAAGTATGATGCGATGGATGGCATATGATAATCTAGTCTATATTTTAGAAGGCCATAGAAGTAAACTGGTGGCCTTAGGCGTCATATCAACCAAACTAGGCTAAGTATATGAGTATGAGAGAGTGACTAATAAGGTCGATGCTGTGTATAGGATTATTGTGAAGGAGCCTTGCTCCTGATATGGGATGAGGAAAAGAAAAAGCCTAGCTCTAGTCTAGTATTAGTAGTAATTGTCTTTATATTTGATCTAGGTTCGAGAAACTAGCTCAAAGAATTAAATGAAAGCTAATGCCTGCTTAACTTGGAAAAGGAGCCTTGCTCCAAAGGAAAAGGATAGTCTGTGCCTTGCACGTAACTTGGAAAAGGAGCCTTTCTCCAAAGATAAGAAAAAGTTAGCACCTAGCTTATAATTGGAGAAAAAAAAATTGCTTCAAACAAAAAAGGGTAGTTAGTGCCTTGCACGTAACTGGGGAAAGGAGCCATATTCTAGATGAGAAGAAACAGTTACCGCCTTGCACATAAGTAAAATAAAGAGACTTAATCTCAATGAAATAAGGGCAGTTAGTGCCTTGCACATAACTAGAGGTAGGAGTTTTGTTTTGTTGAGGAGCTCAACTCCAAGGGTGCGCCTTGCGTGGATGAGTAAGTGTTTATCATTTAAGAAAAGAACTTAGCTTTGATGAGGAGCTCAGTTCCCGGTGCTGATGATCAGGTTTTAGAAGCTATGTGTGATGCGACTGATGCATTTGGTATGATAAGGTATCTCATGTTGAATGTAATGATAGTTTATGTTTTAACATTTATCCCTATCATGGATTACAGATATAGGATGCATATCAGATATATCTATGGGAGTTATGATTTAAAAATCACTGGCTTAGTCAATCACAAGTCATTTCTAATCTTTATAGCATAGCTCTCTTAGGCAAATGCTTTTGATTAATAAGCATTTGAATTTTAAGGCTATGTCAACCCAAATAGGTGTGTGCTTGCATGTTTGAATGTGTTTTGACATGTCAGGGCATGTGCAGGCATGTTAATACATGGTATGTGGCGTGGCATGGCATGTGATGTCCTAGCATGCTATATAATGGTGATTGAACATGGTAGCTTGAAATAACATGATAATATGGCATGTTGGCATGGTGTAGCATGTTATGGCAGGGTGTAACATGGTTATAGCATAGTATAACATCGCATAGCATGGCAATATGGTATGTTGGCATAGTACAGGATGACAATGACATTGTATAATGTGGCACAAGATGTTTATGCATCATAATGTCATGGTATCATGTGACCATAGGTTGTTATGATGGTAGTATGCCATGCGTGTCCCATGTGTGATGTTTGGAATTTTATCGAGTTGTCTTGGGTTTGGGTAGAACTTGAGTTATGATCTAGATACCTTTCATTAATATAGAGTTTTTATTTATATAATTAAAATTATTTTATCCTAATCATGCAAATAAATTGAATTGAAAAGTAAAATAAAATAAAAAATTTCTTGCGAGAGAAAATTTACTGACTTAGGTTTTTTCTAAAGAGACATTCTAGAGTGTTGGCCTCGCCTTGTGAGCTCCAAGTGTTGAGTGTTGAATATGAAAATGAGAGAGGGGGAAAGGTCTTTACATAGGCCTCCCCTACCTTGGCCAAAATCATCTCTTAGTAATTGCAGGTAAAAATGTTTGCTAGTGCTTACAGGTGGAACAATCTGCCAAAAACAACATGCGAAAAAATTTACATAAACACTTGTACAAAGTTTTTTGCCTGTGGTGCAAGCGAAGGACTTCACCCTGGCTCACTAGCAGAAAAACCTAGCATAAGCCTAGGCTTGAGAAAACCAAGCCATTTGGCCTGCACCCACAGCTTAGAGCATACTTCGCTAAGTTTGGGTTTTGCTCTTATAGGTTTAGGCCATGTTAAGAAGTTTTGCATAGTTTTTGGGAGCTCTGGAGACCACCTAAACACCTTTTAGAGAGAATTAAACCAATTAGATCAACATTTTCTTCAATTTGGATTCTTCATGATAATGTAAGGTCCATTTGAAAAATACTGCTCCGAAACGGGCTAAAACGGAGGGGAGTCACCAAATTCTTTCCCACAACCTTTACAGGTGCGAATAGGAAGACCCCTCCCACCATGTTTAGGCATGAGGATTTGAAAAATTCCATTGAAATTACTCCCAGACATTTATGTGAATTTATAAATTATTAATGATTTTCCAAAACCTGCATCCGAAGGAACTTCCTAAAGTTTGATTTGACCTAACCTAACTATGTCATTACCTCAGGAAATGTACCCTTGATATTCTTGTGCAATTTGAATATCTTTCGACTTTTTATGAAGGCTCAAAATTATCTCTAATGCACCGGTAACTTCCTTGTCGTCCTTAGGAGCCATTTTAAGTCGGCAGGGTTCAGATGACCACTGGAGCACTATTTGGCTACATTGAGCTGTCTTTTATTTTCTCTGGCTTTTTTTTAGAATTCTTTTGCATTATTGTACATTTCAAGCTTGATCTGAGTATTCCTATCGATACCATCCTTTGGGTGGATCAACAGATACCATTCTTGACCTTTGGATACTTAATCTGAGTATTCCTATCTATATCGTCCGTTGGGTGGATCGGTAGATACCATTCTTGACTTTTGGATCGAAGTGAAAATTGACTTTGAAATTTGAATGCTTTGTTGATACAAGAGCATTATTTTGGTGTCTTTAATATGTTTGTGTAGTCTAGTGGTGTTTTTGGCTTGATTTGAGCCTTTAGCTTGACTTCTTCCTTTTTCAAGGGTATAATCATCATTTTGTGATGTTTGCTCTTAAATGAATTTTGGAACTTTAATATATTCTACGATTAATAGAACTTAATCATTAGAGCACCATTTAACTAAAAACATTAAATATTGAAAATTTTAAGTAAGGAGGGCAAAATTAGGGTGTTTACAGGGATATTTTTTATTTATAAAGGATAGCTAAAATAATGATCTCTTATCTTTTTGACTTTGGAGAGTTAGTCTCCTTAGCACATGAAAGTTGCTGGAGACACAATTATTTTTGCAATATCAGGTTATCTTGAGACAGTATGCAACTTTTGTAAGGTCTTTCGAAAGAGAATTAGGCTAAAGGTTCAATATTTCACAAATTTCAAGTGTTTAATCTCGATTGGGGATTTGATGAATGATTTTCCCTTTCCACATTGAATCTTGTCCATTGATCTGTCAAGCTCCAAAATTACATTAATGACCACCGTAGGGAATATAAAATATTTTGGGGGATTTGATCTTTTTTGATCGCCTACATATCTCGGCTGCTTGAGAATCTAGTTGTTCGTTGAAATTACCAAATTGAACACTTCAAGCTTGGGTTCTTTTATTATAGTTAAAAGTGATAGTGTAAAGTGGTAGTTCTACTAGCCTAGTTTGTCACAAAGATGCTAATAAAAAATGTTTGGAGGAAGGTTTGAAGGGTTGTGGACATTAATAATTCATGGTAATGTGTGTATTGCAGAAGAGTAGGAGGTTACTTTAGGTAGTAAGGAAATGTGATAAATGAAGGTGACAAATAGATATAATGCTAGCTTAGCACTATTAGAAAAGATGATGTGTCAGCTTTGCCTAATAGAGTACTGACTTAGTGTGGAAGGGATATAGTGAGTGGTTAGTTTGATATGTAAAATGTCAAGTACTCTTTAGGGTAAAAAAATGATACAGTACCACTTAGGGTGGTAATGTACCACTTCGGTTGGTGAAGTGATGTGATGCCACTTAAGCAACATGATATTGCCAAAAGTGGAGAGTTGATGGCATAGTTAAAGGCTCTGTATTAGTGATTTTTAATTTACAGTCTCAAATTTGACGTGATTTATGGTGTAGATGTTGGTATTTGTCATGTGTGTGATATATATGGGTGGCATATAAGCTTTTATGGTAAGATTGGGTTTGGGCTAAATGTTTTGAGAGTGATGGTTAGAAGTGTAGTTATTTGTAGTGTTCATGACACATTCAGATTTTGTGTAAATGGTGGGAGGGACCTTGGGACCCTATAAACACTAAATTTTGCCCCCATGCTGAAACTTTCCAATATTTAAAGTTTTTAGTTGAATGGTGCTCTACTGATTAACATTTCATAATCATAGAATACGTCAAAGCACCAGAATTCAACAAAAAGTGAACAACAAGAAAAATGATGATCAAGTCCTTGGAAAAGGGAAATGTCAAGCTGGAAGCGCAAAATAAGGTAAAATGCCATCAAACTTTGGAAACATGTCTAAGGTACCATACATACAACGCTTGCATCAAGAAAACAACCAAGGTCTAGAGTTAAGGGTTAATTTGGTTCAAAAGTCAAGAAAGGCCTCTATTGATGCACCAGAAGGATAGTATCAATTGACAACTCAGATCAAACCAGAAACATACAAAAATACATCAAACATCTCAGAGAACATAAAACATAGCTCAGAACAGCCAGAAGACCCCTCTAGTGATCATCTTGTCCAGTGCATGAGTCATAAATTGAGCCTTTAGATAAAATCAGAAAGGCTCCAAAATTCATAAGAATGCTATGGATACGATTCCTACAGTAACCCTAGCTGAGCCAGACCAATTTAAACATTGGGAACTCCCTCAAGAATTGAGTCCCAAAAAGGCATCAACACCCTATTAAAAACTCTCAGAGGTCAATCTAACATTGTGGATGGATTCCTTAGGTGGCCCTATTACCATTCAGCCCATTTTGGAGCAACAATCTTTAGACAACCAAAACTAGGTAATAAGGAATCCATTTTAACCTAATTTGGTTCTAACAAACTCTATTTTGCTCTCTAGGTTAACCAAGAAGCTCCCAGTGCTCCCGAAACATGTCTAAAACGTTCAAAAACATGTCAGAACTTAACCTAAACCTTCCTCGAATTGGCCTAAGATTGGAACTGTAGGACAAACAACACAAAAATGGCATGTCGTAAAAAATGACTCCATGAGCCTTTATGGTGACTGTTTTCATTGGTGAGTACTGGGTGGAATTGTTCACATGTGAAGCTAAGTAGAAATGTTCGCCTGCTAGGCCTAGGTAGCTTTTTTTGCCCACAAAACCAACCGAAAGTTTTTGCTCACAAGGCTTAGGCAAAAGTTTTTACTTATAAAGTTTGGTAGGATTTTTTGCTCGCAATCTCAGGCAAACTAATTTGCCCATAAAATATGGTAAACTTTTTGATCAGTATGGTTTCAAGCCTATAAATAGTTGCCCCTTAGTTCATTTTTCACATTCAAGCAGTCGACGCACTTAGACCTCTCAAAGCAAGTCAATACTTTAAACTTTCTCTCTCTAGAAAAAAACCTATGTTAGAAAGACAATTTCTCTCTAGGAAAATTTAACTTTTATTTATATGATTAGAATAAATTGATTGTAATTAAGTAAATAAAAACCCTTTGATAAGGAAAGGTATCTAAATCATAACTCAAGTCTAGGTTGAGTCTAATGTATGATATTAATCGGATTGATTCGAGACAACTTAGCAAAAATCCAAGACATCACACATAAATCACCCAAATCATACTATCATCATACCATGCCATGATCATATTCTAACATAATATACCATGTGTCGCGATTGATTTGCACCCTAAGGTGAATGTGCGTGGGTCATGAGTCTTTATTGCAATATGGTGTATCCGAGATTGCCCAAATGATGAGAGGTATGTTTTATTTTAAAATAGGACCTTGATTACAGAGACTAGGAGTTACCACTTAACACTTTCAAAATCGGTGTGTTGAAAGACCCAAGTTTTGATTACGATTTAAAATGTGTTATTTATGCTTTTAAAAGAATTGGTAAATGACCCTTTTAGTGACTTATGCTTTTGAAAGAATTGGTAAATGACCCTTTTAGTGACTCAACTAGTTTGTTAAATCAGAGATAATGGGTTCGGGGTTCGGCTATGCATGGAAAGTGTTACGCCTAGATACATAGGGATATCTAGAGTCCATTTTCACTCTTTGTAGTTATGATCTCTTAATATAATATCCGTTTATAATGATTATAATAATACAACCCTAAATCCATATGATATATAAAATGTGATCTATCAAGCCTTACAAGGCATAGTGTAATGTCTACCTATGTGATAATGATGCACCTCAAGAGGTTCTATATGTTGGTTTAACTCTAAATGCAAATGGGAGGACGTATGAAGTTCTTATGCAAGAGTGTGAGTGTGTGTGCTGAGAATGAAGTATGAATTGAAAGTGGCTTGTAAGAACTGAAATGATTGGACTCAAGCTATGTGCTCGAGCTGCTTATGTACCCTGTAAAAGGATCAGGTCAACATAGTTCTGACCTAAAATGGTCTAAACCACATGTTTGATGAGAAGTGAACTAATATGCAAATGTAAGAGGCTGTCTCTAAGTATAAATTGGCACCTAGCGCAGATCGTTTATGAAGACAGTGAAGACTACACTCAAGCTATCTACTTAAGCTACCTATGTATCTTGTTATAGGATCAAGTCACCATAGCTCGCAACTATAATCTAAACTATGTGATGAATGCAAGAGCCTAGAACTATGTTAGCACCTTGAGCTAATGGTCTATGAAGACCATGATGATCAGACTCAAGCTATCTGCTTAAGTTGCCTACGTACCCTATTAAGAGATCAGGTGTACATAACACTATGAAAGGATTAATTTAAAGGAGCCTCGCTCATGATACGGGATAAGAAAGAGAAAAAGCCTAGCTCTAGGTATGTATTAGTAGTAATTGTCTTTGTATTCTAAAAGCCTGGCTCTAAGACTGAAACAAAAGTTACCACCTTGCATATAGCCTGGGGAGAGAGCTTCGCTCCAAATGATAAAAAAAATAATTAGCACATTGTTCTTAATTGAGAAAGAAACCTTGATTCAAATGGTAAGAGATAGTCAACGCCTCGAGCATAACTAGGAAATCGTTAACTAGGGGAAAGAAGCCTTGCTCCAAATAAGAACGACAGTATTTGCTTGGTGAGTAACTGGGGGAAAGGAACCTCGGTCCAAAGGTAAACAAAATAATTAATGCCTTGCACTTAACTGGAGAAAGGAAAGGAGTTTTGCTCCAAATGAAAGGGAACAGTTAGTGCCTTACATAAAACTATAGGAAAGGGTCCAAGTGAGGAAAAACAGTTAGCGTCAAGCTCATAACTGGGGAAAAGAACTATGGGTGAGTGTCTATTGTTTTGGGAAAGAAACTTAGCTCTAATCAAGAGCACATTTCCTTATGATGATCATCAAGTCTATGTGGATGAATAGGAGCCTAATGTGATGTGAATGATAAGGTTTCTATGATCTTATGTGCTATGGACAAGTTAAATGTGATGACAATTTATATTCCATCATGGATTATATTTCAACGATACATGTTAGATATATTTAAAGAAATTATGACCTATAAATCACTAGCTTAGCCAATCCTAAGTCATTCCCAATCTCTAGAGCCTCGTTCGTTCAAGTGAATGCTTTGGATTGGTAAACATTTGACTTCTAAATCTGTATCAACCCTAATGGGTGTGTGTTTACATGTCTTGATGTGTTCTAGCATGTCAAGGCATGTGCTGATATGTCAAAACATGGTGCATGGCATGTCACAGCTATTGGGGAACATGGAAAAACCCTGAGATCATGACTGTAGTGTATACAAGTAACATAAAAAGATTGTTACCTATCTGATATACGAGTATAACATCATAACTTTGAGATCTCTCTGGTTTGATCTCAACAGGTCTAAACTTTAAGCACTTGATGACTTCGATTTGATTGCTTGATCTCAACCTTCAACCTTCTACCGTATTCCTGAAAAAACCTTCTTTCTCTCTCACAAGATGATGGCATCTACAGCAATCTCTAGGGTTTCTTATTTTTCTTTTCAGAAAAAAAAAAAGAAAGAAAAGAAATATTAACCCTACCTACAAACAAAGAGGATATTTATAGGGCTACAATAAGGACTAATAGGCAAATATGAAAAGACTTCCTACGTAATCAAATCTTCTAATCCTACTCAGATTAAGCTTTAATTATGTAAATTATAATTCATTCCACTAAAGAGTTATAATTGCACTCCTAATCATATTCGAAATTATATTTTCGATCCTTTAATATTAAATACTTTTTATCTCTCCACATTAAGATTTTAGATATCCACCAATTAAATTTAATTACTGATAATTTAGTTTAATTGATTTTTTATTTTCCTTGAGACCTTTCCACTTAACTTATTTGACGTATCGGATTCAAAATCCACTTGCAAGATTTGATACAATCAAAACTTACAAGCTTCTTCAAGGGGATCTCATTAGTCTAATTTATCAGTACGTGGGTTCCCTTAACTATTAATATTCACCATATACATAATGTCATTTCTCAGCCCACTGAGTTTGTTAACTCAAATAGAATCTCACTCTTTGTGTAATCAAAGTAACGATCACCATATACATGTGTCTAAAATAGAATTCATATTAAAAGTATAAGTAATCATAACAAGTATGAGGTTTAAATTATTTTATGTAGTTAGTATGAAATAATTACCTCAACTGGGTCCAGTTCAATACACACAAAGTGTACTAGCACAAATATTTATAATTAAACCATTCCCCATAGTCAAGGAAAACCTAATAAAAATTTGTGCTACAGTTCTACTGATGGTGTGCCCAATTCTATCCAAAACTGTGAATAACAGATTTGTATTCTGAAAGAACTGATGATCTAGTCTTTTTTGTGTAAGCCGTATTCTATGCACTAGATCAAATACTCTTCCTGAATACTAGACACATACACAAATATAATAAATGGAATTCGTTGCTCAAAAGAAAATCTCATTAAAATAAAATAAAAAATAACATGAAGGATGTCTTTAGTCGATATCTCTATCAATCTCCCACTTAGACTCAAAGCCAGGCTTGTATACATCTAACTCCCATACCCTCTACATGTCTATCAAAAACTTTAGAAGTTAAACTCTTTGTAAAAGGGTTTGCCAAGATATCCTCAGATGTAATCCTAGTCACTAGCACTTCACCTCTCTGCATGCTGTCTTGTATCAGGTGATACTTATGCTCAATGTGTTTTTCTTATGAGTCCTAGGTTCTTTCGAATTATCAACTGCTCCACTATTATCATAATAAAGTGTAATAAGAAATTGCATTGAAGGTACCACACCAAAATCCAAAAGAAAACTCCTAAGCTAAACGGCCTCCTTTACAGCCTCAGATGTAGTTTCATACCCAACCTCCATGGTGGAATCAGCAACACAAGTTTGCTTCACACTCCTCCAACCGATGGCTTCACCACCTAGGGTGAACACATATCCTGAGGTTGATTTCCTAAATTCATTACCTGATTGAAAGTCTGAATCTGTATATCCTATAGGCATAAGACTATTTGGCTGGTATACCAATATATAATCTTTAGTTCTTTTCAGGTACTTAATTATATGCTGAGAATTTTATCGATATAAGTGGCTTGAGATAAGCATATCATCCTTTGCTTATGATCTCACAAAAACATAATCCCTAGATTATTACTTGCTTCTCCCAAATCCTTCATATCAAACTGTCCAGATAACCATACCTTAACTGAAGATAACACTTCTACATCGTTTTTAATGAGTAAGATGTCATCCATATATAGCACCAGAAACACCAATGCTTTTCCTCTATTCTTGTACACACAGGACTCATCAGAACTTTGATCAAAATCATAAGATTTAATGGCTTGATCGAAATGAGTATTCCAAGATCTAAATGCCTACTTAAGCCTATAAATGGACCTCTTAAACTTGCACACCAAGTGCTCTTTCTTAGCCTTTCACTATAAAACCACCTGGTTGCATCATATGAATGCACTCATCAAGACTTCCATTAAGGAAACCTATCTTAACATCCATTTACCAAATTTCATAATCGAAATGAGCTGCAATGGATAAGAGAATCCAGATAGACTTAAGTATAGCTACTAACGAAAAGCTTTCCTCATAGTCAATCCTCTCTTTTTGAGTAAAACCTTCTGCAACTAGCCTAGCCTTGAAGGTTTCCACCTTCTCGTCTACTCCTTTTTTCTTTTTATAGATCTGTTTGCATCTGATGATTTTTACCCCTTCGAATGGTCGTATAAGATTCCAGATCTCATTAGAGTACATAGACTTCATCTCTGATTTCATAGCATTTTGCCAAAGAACTATGTCTTTAGCCTGAAGTGCTTCATTGTAGTTACTGGGTTTAGTATCCAGTTCATTAGAGATTCTATCATATGACTCTCCAAGGAACATATACCGATCAATTGGGCATACAACCCTCCCACTATGACGAGGCCCAACCAGTGACTGTGTACTAGTAGTAACATGTTTTTTTACTCTAATCCTTATGCACTATCAACCTACACTGATTGTGAAACGGGTGTATAAATGGTATCTGTTTGTAGCGATTCAGCGTTGGTTTGAGTCATAATACTTCTCTCACTATGAAGAGTAAATGAGAAGTTAGGAAACTAATTTTCTTGTGGTATTTCTTCCTATACTATTGGCATTGAAGAAGTTAGTCCAGTTTCATTGCCTCTCAACTCTTCTAGATCAATTTTGCTTCTGGACTTATGGTATATAATATAGTCCCCTTCCAAGAATCAGGCATTAGTGATAACAATGAACTTCTAATCCTTAGGACAATAAAACAAACCACCTTTTGTTCCCTTAGGATATCAAACAAAGAAGCACACTTCTATCCCTGATTCCAACTTATCTAGTTTTCCTTTTAGGACATGCGCTGGACAACCCCAAATCCGAACATGCCTTAGACTAGGTTTGCACCCAGTCCAATGTTCTATGAGTGTCTTAGGTACTGACTTACATGGTATCAAGTTGAGAATGTATGTAGCTGTTTCCAATGCATATCCCCAAAACGAAATAGGTAAGTCTCAATAACTCAACATAGATCTAACCATATCCATAAGAGTCCCATTCCTTCTTTTTACTACACCATTTTGCTGTGGTGTACCAGGTGTAGACAACTAGGATTCAATCCCAGATCTAATAAGTAATCCGTGAACTCTCCTAAGAGTTACTCATCACCACAATCAAACCATAGTGTCTTGAAACTTTTACCGTGATAGTTCTCCGTTTTTTGCCAGAAATGCTTTGAATTTCTTAAAACATTCAAACTTACATCACATTAGATAAATGTACCCATACCTTAAGTAGTCATCAGTAAAAGTGAAAAAATACTCAAAACCACCTCTAGCCTGGATGTTCATTAGGCCACACAAATCAAAGTGAACCAATTCTAATATCTCCTTAGCTCTATTACCTTTAACCGAGAATGGCCGCTTGGTCATCTTTACTTCTAAGCAAGATCCACAAACTGGTAGTGCTTCTACTTCTAATGAAACTAATGATCCATCATGAACTCCGTCTTAGATTTATATGACCCAAGCACAAGTGCCAAAAATAAGTTTGATTTATTTCATAAGGATGTTTTCTATTATACAGTTTATTATAGTTATTCACTTCATTTAGTTGCACAGTGGGAGAAACAAGATTAATACTATAAAGATCATCCACCAATATACCAAAACAGATAAAATGTTTATTTTTCTTTCTAACAATGAAGTCATTAAAACAAACTAAATATCCATCGTCAACTAACTTAGAAACTGAAATTAAATTCCTTCTAATTGAAGGTATAGAAAGGCAGTCTTTCAATATTAAAATCCTATCTTGACTAAAAGAAAAACTAATATCTCAATTACCAATCACTCTTGTGCCATCTCCCAGAAATACGTACATCTTCCAATCACTTAGCTATCAGGTTTGCTGGAACCCCTACAAAGAATTACAAATATGATTAGTGGCTCCCGTATCTACACACCAGCTACTGGGTAGGTAACACCGCTAAACAAGTTTCAACTACAAGTGAATGAGATATACCTCTACCTTGTTTCTTGGCAAGCCAAACTGGACATTACTGCTTCTAGTGACCTAGCTACTTGTAGATGAAGCATTTGCCTTTCCTTTTTACTTCCCCTTTAGGATGTAGGGGCTTCTGTTGTTTCTGTTTCTAATCTTTTTTCTTCTTCTTAGCAGTAGACTTCGAATAAGAACCTTTTTTAGTAAACATAGCAACTATTGGCTTCTTAATGAAATTCTCTACTACCTTAAGTTCTTTAAGTAGCTCCGCCAGTGAATAATTCAGCTTGTTTATGGAATAATTTATGCAGAACTACTTAAAGAATCACGTAGTGACTGGAGAATGATATCGACCTAGGCTTCCCGATCCATCTTAGCTCCAAGGATCTCCAATTCATTTAAATGACTAATCATCTTTAGAACATGATCCCATATAGGAGCTCCCTTAGCCATATTAGTGTGCATTACTTCCTTCATTACAGTTTACATAGCCGTACAACTTTGATCCCCAAACATATCTTTGAGGTTCATCATCATGTCATAGGCAAAAGACAAAAACTAATGATGATGTTATAGAACATTTGACATAAAAGCTAGAGTGTAACACTACGCTATCTCATCAGCCTTAATCCACTTTTAGTAAGCTTAGGACTCCTCTTCTAAAGCCCCTTCCCCAAGTTCTACCGGACAGACTTGATTGAGCACAAACTTATACCCTTCTGTAGTCAAAACTATATCCAAGTTCCTTTTCCAATCATTGTAAGTAAGATTAATTAGTTTGTTTTACTTTGAGCATCACATCCAGTGGATTGAAAGAAGACATTTTAATCTTGTGATTCATACATATATTAAATGAGATATTATGAGCAATAAACTTTGAATTCAAATTATAAAATGTGTCCTTCATCTACTATAAACAAAGGAATTCACCAGTAACCTAGCACAACATGAATGGTATGTCTCAATGGGAGGACGTCTACTATTCATCATTTACTAGGCAGGTCAAAACCTATTAATTTTATTATTTAGGTAAAAAAAAAAAAAAAACATGCCAAGTAAAATTAATTAGCTGGCAAATTTTGGTCCTATAAATATTAGTAGTGATTCCAATGGGGAGGATATTAATATTTATACCTAAGTGTGTACCATCACTCAATTCTAGATCCATTATCCCATGGTGGATCCCACAGATGGAGAGGTAACCCAACTAACATTAATAATTACTAGGGATTATTCTTGGTGAGCTAGTAATTAACTTCATCCGATGGGGAGGAAAACACTAAAGTCAACACGCGAAATTGATTAGCTCACCTACAAACAAGTGATAGGACCATGGGATTTAAACATGATTAATTTCCCTCTCCCACTTAGTTATTTAAAATTATTTTAAGGGTTTAAAAATTTGTGTTTGATTATTTAATAAATTCAAAATGCCATAATAGTGATCAATATACACAAAGTGTACTGGCACAAATAGTTGGAATTAAACCATTCCCCATAGTTAAGATAGATGTACTAAAAATCTGTGCTACAGTTCTACTGATGGTGTCTCCAATTCCATCCAAAACTGTGAACAATAGACTTGTATTATGAAAGAACTGAGGATCTATTCTTCAATGTGTAAATCGTACTCTACAAACTAGATCAAATACTCTTTGTGAATACTTGACACATGCACAAATATAATAAATGGCATTCATTGCTCAAAATGAATTCTCATTAAAATAAAATAAAAAATAATATGAAGCATATCTTTTAGTCTATATCTCTATCAACAGATGTACTAGCATGGTATATGATGTCCTAGCATGTTATATCATTATGTGGGATGGTAATAAGACATGTTAGCATGGCATAGCATGATTATGGCATGGTATAACATGGCATAACAAGGTACTATGGCATGTGGGCATGATAAAAGAGGACAATGACATGGTATAATATGGTAGGCATGACATGGCTTGATAAATATGATTTTAGCCATGGCTTGGCACGGTAATGTGATGTTATGATATTATATGGTATAGCATATGTAGTATTTTGACATAGAATAACATGGAGGAATGATACTATAGCATGACATAACGTGATAGTACAATGTGGGCATGTCATATATAGAATTTTACAAAATTTCTCAGGTAAATCTAGTCAATATCATGTGTTAGGTGCAGCTGAAGCTTGAATTACGATCTAAGTACCTTCCACTGAAAAAATATTTCTACTTACAAAATTAAAATTATTCTATTCTAATTATGCAAATACATTAAATTAAGAAATACAAGTTTTTAGAGAGAGAAGTGGTGGTTAGAAGGAAAAATGAGGCCATTTGGGCTCAGGCCATATTCGACTAAGTTCGAGTTCTGTCCTGATAGGTTCGGGCCATCCTAAGACATTCTAAACAGTTTTCGAGGAGCTCCGAAGAACTCTGGGCCATGTTTTGGAGAGAATAAAACCAATTAGGTCAAATTTTAGCTTAATTTGGATTCTCTAAGACCAAGTTATGTCTATTTGAAAATTGCTGCTCTGAAATGGGTCAAAACGGAGGCAGGGTCAGCTGATTCCTTTGCCTGACCCTTAGAGGCACCACTAGGATGACTCCTACCATTTTCTAGGTATGAGGAGTCCAAAAATTCGACAGTAGGGCTTCAGGACACTTTTATGAATTTATAAAATATTAATAAATTTTTGAGTCAAGGTCGCGAAGAGACCTCCTAAGGTTTGACTTGGCTAGACCTATCTATTGTATTACCTTAGGAACCTTACCCTTGATACTCTTGTGCAAATTAAAGACATTCTGACTTTATCTGGATGCTCAAATTATCTCTGGTGCACCGATAACTTCCTTTTCGTCGGCAGGAGCCATTATGAGTCGACAGAGCTTTAATGACCTCTGGAGTGGCTTTTTGGCTGTTCTGAACCCACCTCTATATTCTTTAGCATGTCTTGGGATGTTTTGTATCTTCTTATATATTTCTGGATTAATCTGAGCATTCTAGTCAATATCATCCCATGGGTGCATCGGCAGAGGCCATTCTCAATTTTAGGATTGAATTAACCATTGACTATAAACTTTGGATGCTTTGTTGATGCAAAGATCTTCAATTTGTTAGCCTTCTACCTTGATCTGAGCCTTCAACTTTACTTCTCCCTATCTCCAAGGATACAATAGTTATTTTACTGAATGTTTGCTTTTGTTGATTGTGATGCTTTGACACTTCCTATGATTAAGAGATTTTAATCAGTAGAGAACCATTCAAATAAAAGCATCAGATACTATAAGTTTTATGTAAAGGGGGCCAAATTGGTGTCTACACCATGAAATCATGATGCATCACCATGATACACCATGCCATTACCATACTATAACATGCCGACATGCCATATCATCTTATGCCATGTTACCAACATCATATATCATGATATAACATGCTAGGACATTATATACCATGTCATCACCATGCAATATCATGCCACCATGTCATATCATCATTTCATGCTATGCTACCACGTTATATGATCATCAAATATCATGA
Source organism: Sideroxylon spinosum (assembly GCA_003260245.2). NCBI lineage: Eukaryota > Viridiplantae > Streptophyta > Magnoliopsida > Ericales > Sapotaceae > Sideroxylon > Sideroxylon spinosum. The sequence continues at coordinate 6,823 of QLOD02105247.1, read as the reverse complement.
TATAACATGTTAAGACATCATTTACCATGCTAGCACATGCAATGATAATGCAATTAATATACTTCCCAAGTTCAAGAGCTTGCAGTGTATTTTAACTTGGTGAGACCAAGCACGTATCCTTAGGGAAGCTAAGATTTTCGAAATCTAAATTTTCTAATTTATATTATTCTATGTTTTCCAAGTGTAGAAAAATAATTCAGTTTGAGTGATATGGGTTTTGTGATGTGATCTCAGAATTTATCGGACAACAATCAAATTAAAGACTCTAATAATAAACTAAAAATAAATAGTCAAAGTGAAATCTAATTAAATTCACTAACGATAGTAAATAAAACTAACGTAAATAGTGTGAATAAAGTTTTGAAAACAGTAATTTAAATATCTTAATTCAATTTATGAATCTAGGTAGGTTAATTATTCTCAAATTAAATGCTAGGTTTATCACAGTTTAAGTTTCATGTTTAAGAAAAATAAACCGAAGGATATTTTTGTTAAAATAATTTTCTAAAGCACAGTTTTAAGTTCACATTAAGGAAAGAAAAACTGGAAGAATATTCTATTGATTCATCTTTGGTTTGAATCTTATTAATTTGATTTCAAAAGTAAAAAAAGTGTTTTCATAATTTAATAGCATCAGGGATTTCAAGGAAATACGATCACTGTTATATGGTCTCGAAAGTTTTTGAATCAAAATAATTAAGTTCAAAAAATAGAAACCCTAACATACAAGTTTTTCATTGTATGTAAGGTTCGCATGGCATTCAATCTTCCAATAAAAACCTATACATCATCGATGGGTTGAATCAAGAACAAAAATCTAGCCTAAACATCAAACACAAATAAAAACAAAAAGTAAGAGAAAATAGAATAAAAAGAACAAGTTACATTAATAAAACCTAGAACTTTATTCAAAACTTGATGATAACTCTTAAATGATTCTTGAAGCCAATGTATATAAACATCCAATCTACTGAAAAACTATAAAATCAAAATCGTAAAACTGAAAGAAACTGACTATGAATGGCTAAGAAAGGCTACCCTCGCATTTGTATAGAGAGGCGTATTTTTAAACAACAAACCTAAAGAATAAACTAAAATCTCGAATATTTACTAGATCGTGCCATCTGGATGGTGATTGATGTCCAGACAACAAGAACAAAAAATGAAACTTTGTAAAGATGAAAATTTTCTAAGTGTTAAAGTTATTTGGCTACTGAAAAACAATGTCTAGATGGAAGATTCCCATCTAGACGGTAAAGCCAAAAATTTATTTTCTTTGTTATTTTCTTCAGTTTCTTTCATAGCTGCTTCACTGATATCCAGATTGAATGTCTAGACCTGGATGATGGAGATACTTTCATCCTTCTCATCGTTGATAATCTTATTATTTTTCATTGTTTCTCAGCACTTTTAAAACTAGAACCATTAGACTTCAAAGTAATTAAAATCTCTTCTAATTAATCAATGAATGCAGGTCTTATGCTTAATTTAAGGCTTGTAATTACACTTTTTCAAGTGTAATCACACCCCTAAATTGAGCTTTGCTAGTCCTTAGCAATGAAATCCCCTAACTAGAACTACCCATAAACCTATAAATAGTTTTAAGTCAAGCATTAACCATTAGGGAGAATGTGGTGGGTCAAATTATCACTCAAAAATCATGTAAATATTTTTGATGACATATCAAACTTAACCAGTTTCAATTGTTCGAAATCAAATGTGTCAACTCATAAAATTTACTCAACCCAATTGCCAAAGGTAACCTAAAAAAAATGGCTTCAACTCCAAACCTCACCAAGTTGATTACTAAACAGATAAATTCCCTCTGAAATAAGGTTCTACTCTAGGTTCATGCTTGAATACAAAGAAAACATTTATGCCATGAACTTTGATAAATCATAGAAGATTTAAAACTTATATATGAGTGATGATAGCCTTGCGGAAGAGTGTATCAATACAAAAACTAAGATAACTTTATCTAGTCACACAACTTAAATCAATGCTCTTTCAAAATATCTTTCACCTAAAGTCCATTAGGTCTTTTAAAGGGTTGTAGCTTGGCCAGAGGTATTGAGTTAACAAATGAAGGATCGAGAGTTCAAAGTATATGTCGGGATTTTAAGAATGTAGTGCATCATATTTCATTCCTCCCTCCAACTTTCTCTTTTTTACTTTCTCACGTACACAAGAATCAATACTTGAAGCTCTCATTTCAATTCTTTTTTTTTTTTTTGGCATTAAAAGAAAACCTGCCCAGCATCACTATTTGTAAAAGATGCATACGGGTGACTATAATTGAAAGCTATCCACTATTGATACCCATATCAATTATAGCTTATTGGACTCAATTATTTTGATCCCAGCTTAATTTCAAGACTTCCTGTCTTGAATTCATAATTAAGGTAAAAGGGTTTTCGTATTGAGGTTGAAACAAAGAAAAAAAATCATTCTTTATTATTTTCCATGAGGCTTCAAATTGGTTCCTAGGATAGTGTAATCAAAGAAAAAGGAAAAAGGTTCAAAATAATCAAACATGGCCTAATATCAGTTTAAAGGCTTATGACATCTTTTCTGAGCATTAATTCAAGTGCATGAATTGAATAAAGTATTTTGTGCATTTCATACCAAGGTAAAATAATGTTATGAAGCTATAAAAAGAATAAAGATGAAAGAATTTCAAGATTTGATATAATCTCTCTCAAAAATAAAAAATAGAAATGGGGCTCTAAAGGTCTTAGGTACATGGTATTTTTGAATCTCTACCAACGTTTTGGTATACTTGGGCAATCATTTTTTCATAAACTCTACTTCTCAACACACTGTCATTCTCACAGTTAAGTTTTTCATGTCATAAAGCAATTTATGCTTATTTTGAATTCTATTCCTTGCCTAAAACTGAAATCAACTCATTCATTCCTTTAGTAATTGATACTCTCTTACAAACTAGTCAGATTAATGTACGTAATTTATATTTTTAAGCTAAGTTGGGTTAAAATCGGATGATTAAGCCAAAATTATGGTCAAAACGATATCATTGTGCATGCATATGCACACATGCTTCTACCTCCAATTTAGAGCCACATTGTCCCAATGTGGATATTTAAATGTGAATGAGCATGTCCCTAAGGGTGGATAAATGGAACATGGGCATGTGATTCAAATAATGTTTCCCCCTAACATAGTTCATGGACATGCTGGAGATTAACATAAGGTGTACGAAAAATAGAAACAGAAAACGGGTAAATATTACCTTGAGTCGGCATAATATACATCAAAATATTGCATCATAACATCTAAAAGAATATCAAAGGGTAAACAAAAACTTGACCGCTTCATTGTCATAGTCTGATGTAAGAAAAGAGACGTTTTCCTCATCCTCATCTGTATTAGATTCATCATTGGTTATATTTTCAAGGGGTGGCTGTCATCAAAGTCATCAACACCATCAAGGTCAAAGTAGAAAGTGTCCTTAGAGGTTGAAGTGGTTTCATCGTATGTGTTTGGGGTGGTTTCATCGTATGTGTTTCATTAACTACATCAATTTTTGCCCGTTCCATTCAAACTAGGATTTCAAAGTTAATTTCATCCCGTCATTCTCCCTCAGGAAATTGGTGTGGTGCTACTATAACTAAGGGCTGAAAATGGAACGTTAAAGGTGGGGAATTACTCTCCTCAAATAAATCATCTGGCCACACTTCTAAATCAAACTCTAAACTGCTAGTCTCATTATTACAAGTTAACTTAGTAAAAAGGTTTGCACTCTCTAGCTCCTTAACTGCTTTGCTAGACGTGTGAGAAATTTATAAATTGGACTTTATATTCAATTCAAAGTAGAGTCAATAAATTTTGTTCAAACAATTAAAATAAGGCCAACTATGAGGCAAATAAAAAGAAAATAAAAATGAAAAATTATAATTAAAAATATGACAGTAATAGAAAAAGAGAAGCAAAAATGCATCACATAAATTAAGCTTAAGCATTATAATGAGTGTTAGGTTACATATAAAGAGTCAAAAACCGAACCTACACTCAAGCCATGGCTACATAACATCAAAAGTTAGAGTTTTAGGAGTACAAAGTAGTAAACATGAAGCTCAATCACTAAACCCTCAGGAAAAAAACATAAAATAGGAATCAGGATCTGTCTATTGTGGAGGTGGTGGAAAAGAAGCTCCAACACTATAATGATAGTCATGATGCTTCGGAGCAAACGATTGCATTCATTTGTCACCACTTGTAGAAGATCAAGTCATACATTCTAACTTTGAAATAACTCCTCTAGTTGTTGATTAGTGACTGTTTCCTTTTCTTTGTTCTCTTGCTATGTAGCTTGAGAGATTGCCCCTGCCATATTATGTGGTGTAGTGGCTTCTCTCTTTCTTCCCCTCTTAGAAGGTAGCCTTGCCTTCACGAAAGATTGGTAGTTAAGGGCACTCAGGTTGGAGCTATTTTTAGGTCAATGGGAAGTTGTGCTCATCGACTCCTCAACATTTAGGTAAGAATACCTCCAAATGGGATACCTTCTTGTCTCCAAGGATGGACCTGAAAATCCTTTAGGTGTTCCCATATGTAGAGAGGCAAGTCAATCACTTTCCATGTACCAGTGGCACATAAAAGCTGAGCCTGATGCTTACTACATTCAACTGTACGTCCTAGAGGGAGTAAATTTGAGCAACCAAACATGTGGAGGGGCCAATATTTATGTTTCAAATCAGCCACCCTTACTTAGCCCTCAGCTAGCCACTCTACACCTTCTAAAAGGATCTCACTTGCAATGGTTTGCATGGAAGGAGTCTCACCAAGGGTGTATGGAATGTTTGGCATCTATGGTCTAGGTAAGTTTAGTAATCTAGCAAAATGGTTTGGGGTTATGTCGATGTTAAGTCCTTGCACATAGCTGTGAAAGACATACCCCTCTTCTTCCTCATTAGCATCTAGTTTCATGAGGTTAAAACAAAATTCCATAACTATTTTGGGGATATAATTAGGTTGGAAATGAGTATAGGCCAGCCATTCTCTCTCAGAGAAATTTTGGTACCACTCAAACTCATCCCCTTTAAACTCCTCGATTGCCCAAAACCATTCAAGAACACTGGCCTTATTTTCACAAAACTTCCCAAAATCGGTCTCGTTTTTCTTACACGCGAATCTATGGCCATCAAAGTCTACACGGGAGACGTTACGACAAGCTAGGAGTTTCTTAGGACTATAATTAAAGCAAAAAGCATGCAATCAATATAAAATTGAACTAAATATCTATAATTGGGTAGTATGAAGAATCCTATGTCCACCCAGCACAAATTGTGGCCCAAACTAAGAGTTTTTACTGTTAGGATGTATGCCTAAAGTCATATATTAGATGATGAACTAATTTTTCAGTTTAATAAAAATTCTTATTCAGTTTATCTAAAGTTTCTCTATTACTTACGGATGCATGTATTTCATGAGATGAATGTAATCCTTGATTGATTAACGAACTTGATTCATGTGCATGAAAGTGTTTCAAAAACAGGAGATATGAATTTATGTATTGATAAATCTGGATTTGCTCGTAGCCAATGACGAGATGGGGACATCTCAACTAAAAGATTGTAACATTTTAGATTTCTATATGATAGAATGATTTATCTCAATCATTGGAGTAGTGGACTCTGAATCTAAAGTGTTAGTGTGGAAGACAGTGAACAGGATAATAATGAGAAACATATCTAAGTTATGCTATTCGCATTGATGTATTTCTTATGTTCACTTTAAACAGTTGCTCTAAATCCTGAGATAGTGATGGACATTATTTTATGTAATGATGACTTTAATTCATCAAGAGTGAGGCTGATTATCATTGGGCCAACACCTCTATGTTTTAGGAAATTATTACATAAAACTACAAAAAATACACTATCAAGAAGGAATCCATAATCTCATTTGAGATAAGGGTACTACCCAAATTAAGAATATTAACTAATCATTAAATCCAGATCCAATTGTCTTAACAATATGTTAATGAGATGGTGACCAACATAAAATGATTAGAATAATAGTTCTCACAATATGGAATGAACAAGGTGTTTTATGAAATTATTTCAATAAACTAGAGTTGGAGTTCAGTTATATTTTTTTAGTGGAGTAAGGTATAATTATTAGGGGATGTAATCGTAATTATGAGATAATTATAGGTAATTTCCTAATTAGACAACTTAAGTTTATTTACACTTAGGTCCTCTGCTTTTGCCTATATAAAAGATCAGTCTGTTAGGTTGCCCACGCAACCTTAGACGTCAGAAAAACCCTAAGAGGATCCTGATTGGACAAAGAAAAGAAAACCTAGAAGTTTCAACTATCGGGGAAGAAAAGTTTTAGAAGCCAAGATTGAATCAAAAAAGGCAAAAATTTAGTTTTTTCTATTAATCTGATTTCTTTTTTGTATTTTGATTATAATTACATAAGTAGTTTATAATCTTTCATGCATGATCGATCCGAAAAAAATTTAAAACTTATTCCGCTATGTTTTTTATTTCTACACTTAACCAGTTATTGCTCATTCTAAAGAAAAATTTAATAAAAGGATCTCACAATCGGGTCCATGTTAGTACACTAATTCAAAGAGTACATGAATTTTACTTAACAAGAATAAAGACCTTGTAGTCAGGTCTGCAATAGTGCCATAATTTAAAAAGATGTTGAATGAGCCCATTTAAACTTGTTTCGTGATTTGAAAATTTATTTTAAAGTTGTGAATTGTAAGGGACTATATTGTATATTGGCAATACCATGATCAAACAAAGAGTTCTATAGTGACTAGACTTAGTGTAGGCTAAGACACTAT
>QLOD02104973.1:0-22806 GCA_003260245.2 Sideroxylon spinosum | reverse complement strand
AGAATGATTTCAGTGAAAAATATTGAAGTAGTGCAATGTATATATAACACAATGTAAAGCAACCACATTCTCAAGAACTTATAAAATCCTTATTAGTAATACCATATCATAAACCTAAAGCAAATTCCAACTTGGAACTCACCATTATAGACACTGGCTTCCCAATTGACCAAGATTCACCTTTTTATCATCCCCACCTGCAACAAAAAGTCAACTGCCGTTCTCCCCAATATTAAGACAATTCACACTCCCACAATGAGCCAAAAACTCCTCTATTTTCAATCCAATCAAGTAAAAAAATGGATCAAACAGAGATACAATGACTCCACCAATAAGTTAAAGCATACAAGCTCCCAATTCTGTCTTAGTTTTGGTTGCCAAGAAAGTGTTGGAACTCAAAAAATAAAATTGAAGCCCTAAATCCAAAATTTTCTTAGTTAGGTTGATCCAACTGCTCAAATTAGCTCCGCTAAGATTAAAATGGATTAGCTATTAATTTTGCTTTTTCACGAATGGATCAAGAAGGAATCTAGTCAAACTTTCCCAATCAATTAAAGCATCCAAATGCTCCAAACTCCACTCCAAGCCAAGAAATGCCAAAACAAGAAACGAAAATTTAAGCCCTAACCACAATTATTATCATTTAGGCACAACCTAACTCATCCAACTACTTGAGTTAGCTGGGCTAACCACAATTATTGTCATTTAGGCACAACCTGACTCATCCAACTACTTGAGTTAGCTAGGCTGAGCTAAAATCAAGTAGAAACATAAACTTTTGGATTTTACTTTTTTTTCTCTCTCTGGTCTCCTTTTTTTTCTTTTTTTTCTTTTTCTTTTTTTTTTCCAATTTTCTCAGCAATCGAACAAAGGAAAAACATACTTTTTCCCACTAACTAATACAACACAGCTCGAATCACAAATCAGTAACATAAAACCCTAGAATTATGTCAAGGACATGAAAAAAAAAAGTCCATTTTAAGCTAATGATTTCACAAGGATATGCAATGTGTATGGCTCTACGTATTGAAGAATCGGATAAATTAATTATAATAATGAAGAATACCAGGATACGACAAACTATTTATCCTATTGTTTTATTTTTAAACAAATATGGTATTTATAGGGCGCCATTAGAATATTATAAACATAAATATTACAATAATCTGATTAGATAAGCACATTTGACAAAAGTGTATTTGATTAAAAACGCTTTATTGAGTTTTAATGGGAGAATAAGGGTAACAATGTTGCAGTTTCTATTAAAATCTGATTGATTTTTTTGGTGGTTTAGTGGAAATGAATACCATTTTAATAATTTCCACTTAAAAATCATATTGAAAACCATTTAAGAAGGAAAAGCATGCACAACTGAGCATCATACAACTATAGCCCAATCAGTTTGTGGTAATTACTCCACTAAGAATATAGCTAAACTGCAAATAGAACAAATATAAGAAAAATATACAAGATCTGCCCAAAAAAAAAAAAAAAAAAAACTCTTATTGTCATTCAAAATCAAGTGAAGATCTGTTCTAACAACCCCATTTATCATTTCATACAATTTTGATTTCAATCGCGGGATTGCAACTGTAAAGAATATTCAACAATAAAATACACAAATATACGCACATAGATACATCCATACGTATGGAAAGAACAATCAACAGACATAGATATAACTTATAATGAAATACGATTCAAGAGTTCAAACTTCAAATAGATCACAGAAATAAAATCAGAGAAAAATATTAGCAAATAGTTTAAAGATTGAATGATTTACCGATCAAACATGCTCCGGAGCACTCGCTTGCTTCCACTTTTAATCGAAATGAATGTGAGAGAAAGAACGAACGGCCAGACTAGAGATTGCATGAATGGGTCGATGTCCTATGTGGTACGTTTTATCATAAAACAATGAAGATTTCCTGCTTTCAATTAGTGCACTTCAGAGTATCTTCTTCTAGGGTTAATAGATGAGCGATTGTCGATATCCTATACGTTTTATCATAAAACAATGAAGATTTCCTGCTTTCAATTAGTGCACTTCGGAGTATCTTCTTCTAGGGTTAATAGATGAGCGATTTGGGACAGCGGAGAAGGGCGATTTTGGATGTGAAGGGCACATAGTGGAGTGAAGAGAGTGAGAAGGAATCAGAGGGATTGATGGTCGGAGCAGAGATTTCAATGGATTACAGTTACAAGATGATTGGAGGTCTTCAATGCATTAGAAAGATGGAAGAGTAATCGGAGCTGTGAGTTTTAGGTAAAGGATACAGATGGATTTGAATAAAATTAGAAGGGTACTAGAGTCCAATGAAAGTTTTTCATTAGATTGAAACTTTTTATAGTCGGATAGATCTATATATATATATATATATATAATCTAGCAGACCTGAGACAAAGTGGCTCGGCTGAACCAAATTTGAGGAGGGCATAAAAGACGTAAAGCCTACCAGCCCACAGAACAGGAATCTCAAGGAAAGAAGCGTGGACTCCGGTAGTAGCAGTCTTGTAGTAGTAGAGGCGAACTTGAATATATTACAAACCCTCTTACCCAAACACAGCCCTCTGCTTCCAAGGCTTGGAAAGAGGGTCTTTACCATCAAAGTAGTAGGATTCAGATACCTCAGATAATAGTTTGTAATGGTACAGGTGGAAGCTTGGAATGGTGAGATGAAGCAATTGCTCCTCCATTCCCATTCCAAGAAGAAAGATCGCATTATTTTTTATTTTACTTTTTTTTTCTTTTTTTTTTTTTTTTTTTGTGGTATCTATACATTAATGTTACATCACAGAAAAAGCAATTCACCTCTAACAAACATCACAAAGCCAAGAATAAGAAAGTGGGTTTCAAAAAAATCAAAAACCCCAGAGAGCAAGAGAGTATTCAAACTCAAAACTTGTGCGTAATTAATTAATAAACAAGGACATTGCAATCAATTCCAGAAAATAGAGGATTACAACCAAGCAGAACAATCAAAACTCAGATTGAGAGAGAAACAACTCACCTGCGAGAGAGAGAGAGAGAGAGAGAGAGCAATGGCAGTTGGCAAGAGAAGAAGCAAAGGGGGTAGCGAAAAACATCCCTTGAAAATGTATAGAGAGAGAATACAAACAAGGCGTCTTCCTTATTTTTAAATTGTTACCGTTTTTTAATTTCTTCAATTAATTATATTTTTTATAATAATTACCGCTATATCTTTTAAAAAAATTATTTATGTGAACGCTCGATGAACATGTAAACGGGAAGATCGGAAAGTAAGGCTTCATTTGGAGAAAAAACTGACCCTTTTTTTTTTTTTTAAGTTAACTATAAAAATGGGCTGGTAAAAATATTTTTTTTTTGTTTGGGAAGAAAAAAATTAAATTTTTAATAATTAACTTTTAAACTTTTTGTTAGTGTAATAATTTTGTCCTACATGGTTTAAAAAAAATTAAAACGAGATAAATTTGATTATTTAAAAAAATTAAAAAATTGAGTAACCAAAAATTCAAGTTATATGATTTTCTTGGTAAATAAGATATTTTGTGAGAGAGAAAATATTGCAAATGGTAAGGGGGCATGCCCCATGTACAAAAGAATATTTATATTCTAAGTTACAAGATTTTTCAAATGGAATCTAATAGTGTGTAAGAAAATGATATGTATTAGAATTAAAAAAAATACAAAAAAGGGGACATGTATAAAAGTAAATGAGAATAAGGTTGGTGGTTTAATTATTTTTATAAAAGATTGAATTTTTGTTCATCGTACTTTCAATATTATTATAGAATAGTTACACCTATCTTACCTTAATATTTAAGTAATTACACTTAGTGTCTCTTAACAATTAAAATTATACTTACTCTCTTATTTTAAAACATTGTTAAATTAACACCTTCCGTTAAATCAATGTTAAAATTTGATAGAAAATGTCCTAGTAACTAAAATTGTAGGTATATTCCTATTTAACCCCATATCTCATATCTTTGTCAATTTTTCTAACATGAAACCCTGAAACAAGTAAAAGATAAGTAGAATAAAAATAAAAATTGGAGCATTTTTGTAAAGAAAACTGATAAAAATGTGAAAGAATGGGCGGAATAAAATAAAATAAAATCTAAAATTGTGTTATTTTGATATTTTATATTAAGTTTTAATGATTGATTTGAATGAATTCAAGTACCATTCCAAATGCAATGAGCCTTCCATAAGTCACTTGTGCTTTCTTGATGATCTATTTCATTCTTTGTGTGCTTGATGAACCATATTTCCTCACCGTTAAGATTGCTTTTTTAGACTTTCATAAATGCTATGGACTTCTTCCAAATAAGTCAAAGAGTAAGATATTTATTACAAGTCTAAATGAAGAAAGAAAGCAAAGCCTTTGCTCCATTCTTGGTTTCTAATTGGTGGATTTTCCAGTGAGGTATTTGGGTGTTTCTTTAATTTCTACTTAGCTTAAACTCTTTGATTACTCTACCTTTATTAATAGAATGATATAGAGAGTAAAAAGTTAGGAAAATAAAGTACTCTCATATACAGAAAGGGTTTAACTTATAAAGGCAGTTCTTCTTAGTATCCAAATTTATTGGTGTCTACTTTTTATATTTCCTAAGAAAGTTTGTATTGCACTTGAAAAAATCATTAGAAGATTCATCTAGTTAGGCACTGAGCTGAAACTACATGGTAGTAAAGTCTCATAGGATGTTGTTTATCGGCCTACGAAAAAGGGTGGCTTGGGAATCAAGAAACTAAATGAATGGAACAAAGCTGCCATACTTAGGCACATTTGGAATCTCTGTTCACATAAGCAATCCCTAAGGACCTTGTGGTGTGAAAAACAACTCCTAGAAGGCAAGGACTTCTGTCAAATTAAGACCTCGCGAGACTGTTCATGGACTTGGAGGAAATTGCTTAAGCTGGGAGGTAAAAAGTTTAGCTTTCTAAGTACTCCATGGATAATGGTGAATTAGTCTTCTTACGGTACAGTAACTGGTAGCTCTTTGGACCATGAGTTCTTAAATATGGTCAAGGATTATCTTTTGATGTTGATATCCCTCTAACTGCAAGTATCCTCCAGTATCACTGGAGGATGATGGATTTAACCCTACCCAACTATAAGGGATCTCAGGGAAATTAGCTCAAATCCCCCTGCTTACTCACCAAACACTATGAGAGCTAACAAGTTCAATTGGAGCGTTTCAACTAACAATATCTACTTTGTTGTTGAAACCTGGTCAGCTATAAGGATACGCCACCCTACTACTCATTGGCACAAACTCATTTGGTTTTTGAACTGTATCTTAAGGTATAGCTTCATAACTTGGTAGGTAGTTCAAGGGAGATAAAACACTCTTGATCATATTGCTAAGTGGGGAATGATCAATGACAAAAAAAATGTTCTTTGCAATCATAGGGGTGAGACCTTAATTCACTTTTTCTTCTCTTGTCCTTTCTCAAACATTATCTGGAGCTCATTATGTTACTTATGTAATATTCAAAATCAAAGGATAAACTGCGAGAGAGAGATCCAATGGGCCACAAGCAAATTTAGCAAGAAGACCTTATCAAATAATATATGTAAACTTGCTTGGTTAGTTGCAGTCTAGCACATATGAATAGAAAGAAATGCCAAATTTTTCAAGGGTATCTCAAATTCTGTTGGCAGCATAATTGCAACTATAAGCCATGAAGTTCAAATTAGAGTTATGCAAACAAAGAATGCAAAATGTACTTTTGAAGAAAGTACTTTGTGTTCTAATTGAGGGATCCCAATGAATATAAATAGCTAATATTTCTTGTGTACATCGGAGTATGCCCCTTAGATACATGTAAAATTTTATTCTGTTAATCCAAATTATTTTACTTAAAAAAAAAGAATATTAAAAAGAGGTGAGTTTAATTTACTTTCTTTGTTTTTTTTTTCCTTTTTTGGGAAGGTAAGAAAAAATATTATAAATAAAGAAATACAAAATCTTAGGGGCATTCCCCCTACATACAATGAGCTCAAACCTTAACCTACATTACTCTTTATTAAAGAAGACCATAACCCAATTAAACCACTATCCCAAGGACAAACTTTAAGCCTTATGAACAAGTCTAATTACTTTGCTGAATTACAATCAAATGAAATCCCCATCTTTATGCCAAAGTTAAGTTTTTGGTTGAAGATTTAAACTCGATGCAGCCAAGAATTCTCTTCGTCATCCTTATCTATAATAAATGTATTTGTGTTTTATATATGATAATTATAACTATCATTAAAGTTCTTGTCTGTAATAAGCTTAAAATTTAAATTCTAATATATATATATATATGTATATATTATTTTAATATAAAAATTATTTTTAATGTATATATTACTTAAGATATATTATATAAAATTAAAAGGTCAAAAATGGTCTCAAGCCACGTGAAGGTATTAACTTGGAAAACTTTTTTTCTATTTTTTTCCCTTTATTTTCCTATTCTTTTGGGCAGTTTTGTCTAGGGAATGAAGGAAGAGAAAAGAAAGAGAGGAGAAAGAAAGATGAGAGAAAAAGTAAGAGCTTAAGTTTGGGGATAACCAAGTTTTGGTATTTTCAACATTATAATCGTTGTAACGGTGTCGGGTCGTGGTGATTCGACTCGAAGTGGGAGATACAAAAGAGATAAAATTTAAACTTTGAGGTTTTTTCAAATTTTCTTCTTCTTTTCTTGGGATCTGAGGTAGGAATTTGATGCATTTTAATTACATATATGACAAAATAAGAATATATTAGTAGATACTTTTTACATAACTAATACATTGTAGTTAACACGTTGTCATTTCATGAAAATGAATAATTAAATATATGAACAATTTTTTATTTAAAATGCCTAATTGGAAATTGTTGACTGATTTATTTTATTAAGGGAAAATATTTATTGAAGTGATAATGTGATATTAATGGTTGATTTTAATAAGTTATTATGTTGAAATAATAATAATGGAGATAAAGGAAATATGAATGATGTTGTGATTATGGGATTAATGAATACTGAAAAAATAGGAATGGTTCAGAGATTATACTTGGGTTGAAAATTCATAAACGTATGCAAGGATTGGTATTCATGCCTGTGGGTTTGTAGCTTACAGCATGATGTTTATTTGGTTAATCGTGGCCATCAGATCTAGACTTGTGAACGAAGACATTATATAGTATATGCTCATAACTATAATGATTGTGACGTGATGATAAAGAGATAATAACTGGATCATTTTTTGAGATTTATGTTGTATATTTTAAATGTTGTATACGCGACGATTGCAATTTATGAGTTATTAATACTAAATTATTGCTAATCTAATTTTTGTGCATATTATACATGTTTTTATTATGCATAATGGGCACAAGTAAATTTAGTATTCACGTCCTTATCGATTTTTGTTGCAGGTTATGAATTTGAGGCTTAGGTAGGCTATATTATTGGATTTACATTTGCATTATCGTAATATTATTTAAGAATTTAATTGATATGATTGTAAAGGCTTTGAGGCCTAGATTTCTATTACTATTTGGGATTGTAGTTGGAACACTGTTGCCTAGTTGCATTGAAGCTTAATTATTATTAATTACTTTCATTTTATTAATAAATTTATTATTATTATATCTTTTTTTTGTAACTCGGAACTCGTATCGGTTTATTGCAATTCTCAATGAACTGTGTAGTCGATGAGTAAACTGGGGAGATGTACGCTGTCCCTCACGCACATCCCACTTAAGTCAAGAATCGAACCCATGTGGTCTCTATGGGGAGCATACCCACGAGCCACTCAAGCTAACCTCAGGGGGCTTATTATTGTATCTTTTGGATATTGCTTCAAGGTAGTTGTGTGACTTTTGATTAGGGTAATAGACAGTTTAGAACACGTTGTATACGATTCATTCACTCACTTAGATCACGAGGTTTGGGATGTGACAAAACGTTATTAGTATTTAGTAAAACAAATAGAATTTTTTAGTAATTTTTGATAAATTTTAGGTGTTTGGTAAAAATTTTAATAACTTTTGAGTTAGATTAAAATGAAATGACCATTATATCCCTCACAAATCGCCCCCCAAAAAAAAAAAAAAAAACTCAACAAAAGCTATGTTTTAATGACATATCAATTCATCAAGATTAGCAACTTGGAATGTTTTACCGAACACTAAAAATAAATAAACTTGATTTTTTTATTTTTTTTACTCTTTTTTCTCATTCAAATGGGGCCTATGTTACTTGTAGATAGTCTTTTAATTTATTTCAAAATTTTATTTTATTTAATTCTTAATTTATGAAAATATGATAAAAAATGTGTGAAGAAATAAAAATTATTACAAAAAGTATTTATTAACTTCACATATAAAGTGTGCCCCCCACTTTTTAGTAATAATAAATCCTATGATACTATGATGCATGGTGGTTTGATTTTGTTAGGTAAAACATAGATAATGCCAATGGTGGTATATGGGAGCAATGGAATGATTCACATTTATATAGTACAATATTGTTCATTTTGGACTTAATTAGCAGATTATATGATGTATGGTGATTTGATTTCGTTAGGTAAGACACAGATAGTTTCAACGGTGTTATGCAAGTTCTCAGCCCAAGTACATGGATTAGTTGCAGCAAGTTAATCCAGTTAAGTCTAGATCGTCTCACAGGAAGCGTAAGGCTTTGATGATGGAATTAGGAAAATCATTTTACAAATAAAATTTACTTTACAAAGAATTTTAAAACAAAAGAAAATATTTTTTCATTAATTTTCTATGAGAGGTTTTTGAATTAAAATTAATAAACGAAAACAAAATGCATCTTATCCCGGTTCAATTTATATTATAGTTTAGTTTGACTCTATTTTTTTTCCAATTTTATAACTCATCCAATAAAAAACTCGTGGCAAATTGGTCAGAAGATTTTTCAGTTAAAATATGAAATATGGAAATTTTCTTGTCAATTTTTATTTATTCAATATTAATTTCAATAAATCATGCCATCAGATTGACTATTCCATATGCGAGGCTTAAAAATCCAAATATACAAAAGTAGGATCATAATTATGAACTTAGAATTCCAAACTTATAAAATTGAAGAGGAAAATTCTCCAATTGGTTTTCATGTAAAAAATATTGAACTCAAGCACATGATTGGAAAAATTAAAAATCAAAACTTTACTTTAATATTTTATGAATCAGAATAAGGATAAAATTTCCTGAGCATGTTAAAATTTAAACTCACCATAATCGAAAGAAAACAAAGATTAAATTTAAAATGAAACTCTTATTAAAATTATGAAAATAAAATAAAAAATAAAAATAGAACTACTACCTACTTGAAAAGAAAAGTGAGATAGAGAACTCTCTTAGGGAGAGATTGTTCACTTGGCCCAACTTCCGTCTTCTCTCCTACTACTTCTACCTGGAGAAAACTTTAGAGGTTATCTCATTTATTCTCTAAAAGAAATTCCCCCATTATTATGAAAATTATAGTCAGCAAACTTTTCCACTTCCAGCTTGAAATAGTCTGCCCAAAAGTCTAGGAAAAAAGGTAATGGACCCTTCGGAAGGCCCTTTGAAGGGTAAGCTTACACTTCAACTTTTTTTTTTTTTTTTTTTCTGAGATCAATCCTCTTCTATCATGTGCACAGGCCTTTGAACAAGGGACCCTTCTAAGGGGCCTTTGAAGGGTAGGGTTATACTTGTATTTTTTTTTTCTTTTTCTTTTCTTGCTCCACTTTCTACCATATGAAGCTTTGTTCAGATGGAACACCCTGCGCAAAGTGCCTTCGAAGGGTCTTTATGACTTGCTTTCTTTTATTTATTCATGCACTTTATTTTGTTCAGCTTGCCTTGACTCTTCCTCTTTGTATTTTTGGTGCTTTTTATGCCCTTAAAATGTTGAATTTACATCTCGTAAATATAAACACCAAAAATATAAAATACTTAACGTAAAATAAAATAACAAGTAAGCATGAATGAGTAGGTGGCATGTTTTAATAATAAAATAATCAAAATTTTTCATGCCAGTCAACGGGGACAATGTAACGACTTATATATATACAGTATAATATTATCCATTTTGGGCTTGATCAGCTACTTCCTAGGGGATCATCTTTTAGGTTACTGCTCCCACTAAAGTACGTTTAACCCCGGAGTTCCTGTTGAACCTAGTGCCCTCACGAATTTAAAACATATTGTACTATATTGACGTCAACATTACATATATGCCACTTTTTTCCATTACTCAGGTAATGTGGGTCAGAGACATTACTTATCTACTTCACCTTCTGCTTCACTCTCTCGTAACCAAAGTTCCTTACATGTAGGTAGTTGTAGCCCCTAACAGGGCACGTGTTCCCGTGTGGTCCTCTACTTCACTCTCCCTAGGCAGGTCCTCACATGTGGACCCCATACTTCCGGTTGAGTATTGGTTCTGATACTATTCGTAGCGACCCCCATCTATACAGTATGATATTTTCTGCTTTGGACTTGGTTAGCTGCTTCATAGGGGGTCGATCATCGTGGTATTGCTCCTACTAGAGCACGTTCAAACCTAGAGTTCCCACTGAACCTGGTGTTCTCATAACTTTAAAATACGTTGTTATTATATTGATGTCGAACATTATACATATGTCATTTCCTTCTACTATCTAGGCGATGTGGGGGCAGAGGCATTATTTCTCTACTTTTCACTTTCTAGTTCACTCTCCCGCAGGTAGAGTCTCTCACAAGCAGATCCCCTACAGTACCTCACAAGTTTTTCCAAATAACTTTTGTCAAAAAAATTAGCAAAAATTATTAAAAATTTGTTTCCAAACGGGACCATATTTTAGACATATTTTTTTACATTTTTTAGATGGCCGTAAAGTCTTGGGGACATGCACTATCACTTGTTTTTTTTATTACGTATTACAATTTTAAATTATTTATTTTTGAATAATTTCGTTAATAATTTTGTAAGCATTAAACTCATCGTCTCAAATTATACAATTTCTTGATAATTAATTAATAACATTTGGATGATTTTAATTAAAAGATGAAAAATGAGAACACTAGTTGCACTATAGATATAATCCATTTGTAATATACTAATAGCAAATGTCACCTGTAAGAAAAATGACCTTTAAGTGCGTCGGATTAAAAAAAAAATTCACCTAAAGCTTCATATGATAGCATCAAAAAATATAGCAGGAGTAAGCTTATTTGCAACACACTTCGTTTTCTCATTAATTGAAATTATATGATTTCCCTTCTTTGTTTTTGTCATGCATTTTGTATAATTATAATACCATAAATATTTAATATAAGACATACTAATAATGTTATAACTACCCTAAATTTAATCGAAAATGATTTTTAAGAAAATATAGAGAGTAAAACTTACCAAAATAATTTTTCTTTTTTTTTTTAATTTTTTTATAAGCGCATAGAGAATTATCTCATAATTTTTTTTAAAAAAGGAAATCACTTGCAAGATATGAGTTACTTTACTATGATACAAATTTCTAATTCTATTTAAAGAAAAAAACACATCTACTTTTACAAAAAAAAAAAAAAAATCAAATTAAGCTTGTTTGATAAATCTAACTTCTTGATTAAAAGTTAATTTTTTTTTGTAGTTTTTCGGTAAATTGGTTTTCCTATATTCTTGTTTTTTTTTTTTCCCTCCTGTGCATGGTTGGTGAGAAAAAAAAATCCAATTGTTTTAATTTAGAATTTGTAATAAAAGTCAATAGGGGCAAGAATAATTAAAAATTTAAGTTTACAAGTGCTTTTATTTTCATGGTTGCAAGTATAGTTATGCATGGGTCGATTTGATTCCGATTTGTATTTGAAAATTAGCCTTAAAACTGAATCGATTTTAACTTAGAACTATACCAAACTGAATCGAAAATATCAAGTTGGGTTGGTTTAGGTTTTAGATCAACCTAAATTGGGTACCTAACATGAAACAAACCAAAGCGAAGTGGCCGGATTAGTTCGGTTCTTGATTTGTTTGGTTTTTTTGTGTGCCCCTCGTTGCAAGTCCTTTGTAGGAAAAAGTACTTTTAATAAAATAAAAATTTTCCATATATATATATTTTTAATAATCATATAAAAATAGATTTAATATTATTTTTTAACTTAATTAAATAAAAATCATTTATTTCATTTTATTTTCTTCACAAACTTTTGTTATTTTTTTTTCATTTTGACATTTATTTTTGAGCATATTTTTTTATAATTTACTTATTTCAATATTTACCACATGTTCATGTTTCTTATATTTTATTTTCGTATGTTATATTTAAAAATATGAAGCTAAATTATGAAAAGTGAAAGGTTCATATAGTACTTTATAACTTGATTTTAACTGTTAATCTAAGGAATATATGTTAAATCAATGACTCATTTTGTTAGATAAACATGATATGCACTGAATTCGAATACATGCCTTACCTTATTTAATTAAGTCGGATAATCATATGTTAATAAGCGACCAAATTAATTTGTCACAAAAAATATTAATACTTAGATTATCCTATTGGGAATAAACAAAATATCAATGTTTGTTAAATTCCTTTACTAGTTTTCAATTGCACATCAAATCATAGGGTGGACACTAGCAATGTCCTATTTGTAGCTTTCAACTACAGGCTACTGTAAGTCAAACTTGTCATGTTGTAGGCACTAACCTACTGGCAACCCAAAGATAATTTCCACACCTTTTCTATTTTCCTAGTATCCGTTATCCTTGTGACTAAAACCTTGAGGCAAAATTTTAACTTCACTAAATCCTAGGATCACTATGTATCTAAAACTTTGGGGGTTATTTTGTAATTACCTAAAACTTTAAGGTTAAACTAAAATTTTACAAAAATTTAGTGCCCAAATAGTAGTTTAAAAACCTTATAAACTTTTACCCGATAAGCTTCATGTCCAACTACTTTTATTTATTTATCTATTTATTTATTTAAATATACTCATAAGTAGATGTTTCCCTTTAAAGAAAATAACAAAAGGCACTAATACCATCGGCAAATAAAGGAAGGCACTAGTTATAGATGAGATTACACAACATATTCAGGATGAGGTGTCATGGTATATGCTAGTTGCAGATGACATTAGTTTAGTACATGACACGAGAGAGGAGTTAGAATTGTCGCAGGAAATGTTAAAGACAAAATAGTTTAGGCTAAGTCGATACAAAACGAAATATATGGAATACAAGTTTAGTCAAAGTAGGACAAATGGTGGCATAGAAGTAAGTTTGGGTACACAAAAGATTATCGAGAAAGAAAACTTTAGGTACCATGGATTTGAGGACATGGTGGTTTTAGTATTAAGAATGATATTTCTCTATTTGTAATTGGGTTGGAACCATGGAATTCCCTTGAGCAGGAGCATCGATGGCATGAAAGACAATGGCTAGACTTGCTAAAGTAAAAAGAGTTTCATAAAATGAATGTAGCTGAAAAAAGATGGTTATTAGTTCCATGTATGTATATGCTATCTTGTCATTGTATCATCCCTCATGTTTATGCTTAAATCGTTGAGAGATTTACCCACATTAGGAGCAAATTAGTTGAGTGATGACCAAAATGTTGGATCCAAATTGGTCCCTCGACCATTCTTGTTTCCTCGCTTATATGATTGAGAAGAGGATTTTTCTTTAGTGCAAAACAAATATCAAAATTAATTTCATGGAACTGTTCAAAACTAACAAACCTTTACGCAAAACAATCAGTGCACAACAGGAAGTTTGTAATTTTTAGATTTAAATTATCGAAGTTTGTAATTTTTAGATTTAAATTATCGAAATTTGCATATATTAATGCCTAGGTTTGGTAAGCTATTGAGCTTCCTGAAAGGTTAAAACATATGAATATGTTGTGGATGTAGTATTAACCTTTTTTGAGAAAAAAAATAAGGACAAGTCTTTCCCCTAATTTTGATACTATATTAAAGCTTCAAACTCAAAACCAATTAATTAGAAGTGAAAAGGCTCACTGGGATCTTATACAAGTCTAGAATGCTTAATTTTAATGATGTCAGACATATTTCAACAAATGATAATAATTAGGATGCTAAAATAAAAATATTATAATAGTTAATAAAGATATTTTAATTATCTATATGTGTTTTTCTATAAATAAATTTTAATAAGTGGTTAACAAAGTGTGAAACGGAAAAACATGTAAAATCATATGTGAAAACAAAATTTTATAAGCTTCTTCAACATGGGACCCAACAATAATCATTTGACACAACAAATTTGATAAGGATTTTAACAAGATAGATATATCACGATATAAAGAAATGCAAGCACATGGAGAATGACAATAATATAATTTCAAAAGTAATAAGATAAACACTAATCACTATCAAGTTAAACAGGAAAAACGACTATAGTAGATAATTCTCAAAATTTTTTGTAAACATGGAACGAAAACTCCCATCATCATCTCCAGTTTAACACCAATAGCCTGCATCACAAAGACACATTGGAGGCGTGAAAAGGCATATGGATATGATTCCTTGTAGTTTCTGAAATCATTGAGGATATCAAAAGTTATCAATGAGATAGGATAAATTTGTCAAAATTTTAGGCCCAACAACATCAATTTTCCAACCTAGCAAGAGAGGTGAATGGTTGCTTTCAACGTTATAAGGTAAAATCAAAATAAATATAATATAAAATTTTCATGACTTCCAAGCCCTAATCTCATGACTTACTGAACTAATTATTTTTGTATTCCCACACTAGTGAAGATCAAAGTAACAACTTCTTTATGGCCATTTAAATAACCAAAAAGCCTTTCTTTCTAAGAGCAGGGACATGAACATAAGACATGGACACTACACAACACAATAAAAACATGCCGGCACCACAATTTCAAAAAATATTAGGATACATCACAATAGAGACACTTGTGTGTCTACATCCACTTGATACTTTTTAATGAAATTTTTTGATTTACTAAAAAGAAAACTTACAATATCTACAGTGTCTTTCATGTGTGTCTACTAATTGATAAACAAAATGTCCAATCTACAGCCCCCAAACAAAATTAAAAAAAAAAAAAGAAAAAAGAAGAATAATAGAACATGTTTATACATGTAATAGGAATGTTTGATGCATGCATTAAATAACAATTTTGAGAGGGTAAACAACTTATCATGGTCTATAAACCTCGAAGAACCATTAATTTTAGACATTAAACAGAAATTGCATGGTATAGTTCTAAGAACTGCCATTCCAACTAAACCATATCAAATAATTCAAAGCCATTTGTTTCAACAACTTTATGATTCTATAGTTCAAATAAACGCTATTTCTAGTAATTAGTTTGCCTTGTCTGGAGCAAATAACGGGGAGTGTGACTAGTGCATGTAGCAAAATCACAAGTGAGATACAATTATTCGACAGAAAACTACTACTAGATTAAACCACAATGAAAAATTCCCTTACATTCCACTGAGGAAGAAAGTAGGAAAAAATTTCTAAGAAGAAAGATCGGCAAACACAGTTGATGCTGTCCTTAAAATTCATTTCGCTAAGGGGACAATACATTTTGCTAAGAATATAGCATTCCATAAGGATGTGTTACATGTTAAGCTAAATTATCACATTCTAAATTGTTGGTCCCTTCTTGAGGGAATTTTAAGAGATTTTGCACATTCTTCAGCTTAACATTGTTACTTAACACTAAGAGAAAGTACAATATTTACTATTTTGACTAACCAAATTAATGAGAGGCATAGACGAGTTTCTTGGTGAAATAAGGAATTCTAGCGGTTTCACCAAAAAAATATGCTTCATAAACAACATGTTATGGCAAGTAAGATAAATAGAAACAGAACTATTAACATATTAATAACCTAATATTATTTCAATCCAAAGCGGTGGATCACACCAGTAAGAGAAGATTCATTGATCATGTATTAACATCCTTAAGGAAACCAAGAAAACCTAGGTACCTTCGGATGCTCAAGAATTAATCCTCAACATATCTAGGACTAGAAAGCTCTAGAATCTGCCTTCCTGTCATACCAAAATGAGAAACTCTTAAGCATACTTTCAAGATTTAGAGGAATAATGAATAAATTCAGCAAAAGGAAATATTGCATAAATGCAAAAATAAAAATTTGTATATACTAAGGAGTTCACACATGAAACCACCCCCATCCCCCCATATGAAGTTGAAGTTCAATTAGAAACAAAAGATAAAACTTGGGAAAAATTAGCCATGAAACTCTTTCATTCTAGGTTAAATAGAGGGCTTACTTAAAATAAAAGTTTAGAGGAAGAGGCGGCAACAATGGCAATTGCTGGAGTCTTGTTAGTTAGCAAAAAACTAAACTTGAGGAATAGAAATCAATTTTACCTCTTATGACCTAAATATTCATGAGAGGATCAAACCCAAGCAATTCCAATTTAGATTCCCTTTGAGGGCTACTAGCTACTACATGAGTTGGTAATGACTCTTCTCCCAATTCAGAACCCACGTTCGACTGTGTACTGACTTTTATATTCGTATAACAATATATAGATCAACAAAAAAGTCAACAGCTAAAATTTTCAAAAAATAAGGAGCAATATATATTTGCTACACTTAGCACATCATACACGCATAACTGTATAATTATCTAAAATTGTTAGTGCAGATATAAGTGTAACTAATTTCTTTCTTCTATTTAAGGACATTAATGCTAAATCAACAACATTGATGAGAAATAACCACTTAATTTAACATAGATTGAAAGCCTTAGCACCCTACCAAGAAAAGAAAATAAATGTATGAGCAATTGAAATACATTCATTAATGTGAACACATAAAAGACTATAAAAAAATATATGCATTCAATAATAAATGGGCACAGGGTGCCAAATTAAGGAGATTACTCATGATATAAACTACAAATTTCAAATCATGGTCTTGAAACTTGGGGCCCGTTTTGTTGTTTCCCATGACGAATAACTAATTTTCTTTGGTTTAACTAATTCAAACACTACATCAATTAGGCAAACCACTTTATCTAGAACAGTAACAAGTGGAGCAATACAAGCTTTAGCGAAGATGGTAAAGTAGCATGTCCAACTGCCTATTTTATGATTTCTTCCACAGCTTAACAAATATCAGATTTGTAGGGTCAATTGTGACTCTTAAGTGTAGGTTGTAGCAATACGGCACTGAGCATGTGATGTAGGAGCCTTTAGGTTACTGTTCACGCTACAATGACGTGAACAATATCAAGCCTTCTATTTTATGGATTATAATATTTTCAATTATTTCTCTTTAGGTTAATTTAGTGTAGGGTTAGTGTTTACGTTTTAAAAAGTCAACTGGCTAGCATGTGACTTGTAATGAGATTGGACGGTTGTGATTTTTTTGTTTAGAATTAGTGGTTAAGATTCAAAGAGTTGTTGTAAATAGTCTCTTAGGGCTCTTTGTATTGACCTTTTGCAATAATATAGAAATTTTGGAACTTTTTTTGCAACCTAGAGACTTCTAGAGCCTAATTTTTATCATTTTCTTTAGAAGTCCTAGAGCCGAATTATTCCATCTATTTTCTTCAATTCTATGCATGCCAGTCTTATTCTTGCTATTTCTAATTGTTATTTTTTACTTTTTCTACATCAGGATGATGGTGGTTCACCAGGTACGAGGGATTTTTACAGTGATGGCATGATAGGGAGGCGAAGGTTTGGTAGTAATGAACTTAGATGGTGGTGGTTTGTGTTGGTGGATGCCTTTTTTCTTTTTTTTTTTTTTTTATAGCAGGGAGAAGCTTCCTGTAGGCCCTTCAGACTTTATTAGGATCGAAACTCCTCGGGGAACTGACAAACACCCTTGCACACTGGCCTCCAAGTCAATCGCGGACACCCTTCCAATTTAATGGATAGCGTGGGGGACTCTCCAAGAATTGTTAGTCCTTAGAGTGGAACTCTCAACCTCTTGGATGTTGATCTAGCTTTAGTAAGAGATATATAACTAGAGAGAGGAAGAGAGTCTACCATAGACACAGCCAAGTTTGGCAATGATGATGGTGGTTATGGTGTTGAATAAATGGTGAGGCAATGGGATTTTCTGGGTTTGACTGGATATGGTAAACATCATATTGGAGAAAGTTAAGAGATCTACTAGAGTGTAATATTAACTTCCATGGAACAAAATTGATTAGTGCATAAAGTAAGCAGCTAAAATAAGCTCTTAGCTAATCTTTACAAAATAAACACTACTCAGTTTTTTATCAAAACTACAAATATCTAACAACATAGATCTAGCATGCCAATCTGCAACAAAATGTTTTTTTCAAGGCTCCAACAAGAGGAAGGCAATCTGTTCTTACTTCAACATGCATTGACTTGTGAACAAGAGCCGACTTTAGAGATTCTAGAAATATTTACAACTAAACCAACTAACCACACGGAATTAAGAGATTATCAATATGTTTTTTCAAGTTCTTTAGTATAAAATGAAGTCCACAACGTTCAGATATGAAGTCTCCATAGTAACTAACTTCAACCAATTGCTCTCAGACTCATGCTAAATGATACACTTAGATTGCCAAAGAAAGCAGACATATCAACATATTTATATAAATGCAAACACACCTATGCACAAAGGTATTAAAAGGAATAGTGAGTGACTGAAATCAAACAGATTCAGATTGAAAAATGTAGAAAGAGTGGGCGAAAATGGGTGGAGCATACTTAACGGAGTTCTCGTGATTTGAAGTAGGGGATGAAGATTTAGGATCCAATGAGGACATCTCGATGATAGCGCAATCACTGTCGTGAGCAAACACTGGGTTGTATAAGTGACCTCTTTGACCTTACGAAGACAAGACTTCATTGTCACCCAAGCTCTCAATCTCTTTGTTATCCGTTTTTCTTCTTCTTTTAGATCTACAGATCCAAATTCAATTAATGGACCGCAAAGAGATAGAAAGGTAAAGAGATTAGAACCACCAGGATTGGAAATGAAACTGTTGTATATATATAATAATTATATCTAGTTCACAGAATCAGACACAAGACAAGGTTTGAGAAAGGAAATGAACACAAGTATTTATCTTCAAATGAAGGACACACACCCTTACAAAATCTAAATCTTCAAAAACATTATTTTGGAGCATTTATGTTATAACTTCTTTAGTTGGAGAAGATCATAACCATTTCCTTTATTAACCTGAAAACAATAAATGTTTAACAGACTAGAGTCAAGGTAATTTAGAGTACAACAAGAAGTATTTATGAAGTCCCTACAATAAGTATGACACCTCAGCAACCTACAGCCTAAGTGGTTAAAAGGAACCAAACCTTTAATAATTGTAGAGGAATGGCACATCAAATCACACATAGAAACTATGAATAACTGCAACATGTTGAACTTATAAAACAATTCTTAGGCACGTTTATGCTTAGAGCTAAATGAGAGTTATCGTTCATTTGATTTAAGTTGAGAATTTAATAACCACAAGAAGGAATACCTATCTATCAAAAGCTTTTCTCTGGTTGCAAGGGCTCCAAAAAACAATACGGAACTGATATATAAGCCAGAAGTTATGAGTGTTGGATCGAGTGTTCCAATAGGGATAGAAGGCTGTGTGTCTTTTAAAGAGGCAGAGCGATTTGAACTTGCCATAACTCTGGTCGCAGTAGGGAAAAAGAGACAAACCAATGCACTGAAAAATTAAATCTAATAATCAATTATAATAGTTATAAAAAGGAAATCCTTTCATTGCAAATCCAATTGCATTATAATTGGTACTATCCACCAAGGTAACAACATTGACAGCATGACACTTAAATGGAGGAAGAAGAAGAAGAAGAAGAAGAAGAAGAAGAAGAAGATCAGAAAACAATCAAAAAAGAAAAGAGGAAAACACTATTCCCTCTAGACATTAATTAAAATTCTAAAGCTAGCTCATGATGGGAGGCATTACTTGCTCATGCCAACAGGAAATCCTAGATGGGTCCAATACCTCACATATGTGCCAACAATAATTCAAAAACAAATTTTATTATATTAGAACTTTACATTGGCCTAAGTGTCAAGGATTATTTTATATGAGAGTTTAACAATATATACACGGAAACCATAAGCAAAACATGCGTGGGCACATGCATATCAATATAGGACAGACAAAAATCACGAAGGAAAATATATTGTAAAAGAGCAGCACTAAAACGCGTGGTTAAGATCAACTCTTTTTTAGTTTCATTCTCCACATCTAAGAAGCATGCACAAAATATTGGGATACAGAAGTTATGAATACCATATCCCTATACTAAAAGAATATTTAAAAAATAGCATTAATTCAACATTTAAATTAAAAAAAATACTCTCAGATCATATAGTAATATAATAAAATAAAAAAGAACAAATTTATGGGAATATAATCACAAAAACTAGACGCATCTGACAACTTTGCGTCCAATACATGGACACTTATACAATAATTGAAATGAATGCATAGGAAACAAACAATTATCGCAAACATATAGAGATTAGCATACTTACTGAAAATTCCAGTCTATTTTTCCATCGGGATTATGTATTCCAGTATTGTCTGTAGTTTAATAATTTGGACTCCAGTTTTCTTTGAAAGAATGCCAACTCAAGCCTGTGATTCCCAACCACATGAAGCATTGCCCGAGAATTTTGTGAATCCTTACCGTCTTTCCAGCAATTGATGGATTCTATTTGTGCATGGTACAATATTGATAAGACATCACTTGATTGTCATCTTTTTAAAGTACAATTTTAAAATTGGAAAATTTTTGGGAACAATATCAAAGAATTTTTTACGGTTAACGACATTTTGTCTCGGTCCGAAGCAACTAGAAACCTCAAAGTACATTAGCAGAGTACAAGTGAAATAATGTCCAATGCAAAAGAAGCTTCAAAATAGTTGAGTAAACGTCATCTGGATTTAGCCAAATCAGCAGGCTACTACGAGAAGAAGAAAAAAAAAACTTTGACAAATTGAATTGGCATTTTAAAAGAAACAGGGAAGAGACTATGAAAAAGAAACAGACCAATTTTGATGGGCCATTTCTTCGCAGAAGTAAAATCAAAATAGATCTTATCTGAAAAGAATAAAAGTTAACAACATTTATATCAGTAAAACTTCTTTAGCTTTCGACATTTACAAATCCACACACTAATATGCATGATCCAATGAATCTTGAAGCAGGCATTTCTCCCCACCCCACCTACACCAAAAGTATGAGTGGCTTGATCTTGCTTTAATGCCATATATGCCATCAGACATGGTATCATATTTATGGTTTAGAAAGCAGGCAACACAAAAAAGAAAATGAAAAAGTGGACAATTAAAGTTAGAAAACACACTCACTTACTGGACGATCCTTTGTTGTAGTAGCAATCCCAACAAATATACAAAAGATTTAGAGTGAGAGTAAAACGGGTATAAGAAAACCAAGTGCAACCCAATTGATCACTTTCACAGCACCAAACACAATAGAACATAAAAACGATTGTCACAACAATCCAATAAATGTGCAGGTCAAGCAAACTTGGACTTGAAATAGGCTCTGCAACGTCTGTGCCTTTAACTTTTGGAACAGTTTCTGCATGAATAAAATCGGGTTAGAAATTTAAGTTCAGACACACAAGAGTAAATTATGATCCAATTATTATGCACAACTACTAGTAACCAATGCCATTCCTGATAAGATAAACTTATGATGCCGTATAGAACACGAGAGTCAGTAACACCAAAAGTTGACATGTCATAGGCTGTAACAAAGGGACTATCATAGGGACAAAAAGGGTCTTTAGACAAGAAAAGAAATATACTACTACGACCACTCCTGTCAAGAGCTAAAATCGATCTATAGATAGGAATTCTGCTGCAACTCTCATGGCGCTTCCAGAAGTTGTTGAGTGAACAAATGCAAAAGTACATAAAAAGAACACACAGAACAAGCAAATTTCAAAAGGTCCATAGGGTCATTATCAAGACAAATGTAGCAAGAATCAGTTAATGTTGCAATGAAGAATTGAATGTCATCTCCTAAATTTTTTGAAGATATCACCTCTGAAAATCCCAACACATAATTGGAGGGAAAATAAAATAAAATAAAAACAAAATAAAAGACGATGACGAAAATTATAGGACACTACAATTAACTCTTGTGTAAAATTAAGAGCCATAATGGTTAGCCAGATCATACACCTCATCAATCTTGATCGGGAAAGAAAAATCCGTGCCACGATAAATATGATCACAAAATATACTCATAGCACTAGCAATTGCATTCCCTAGAGAAAAGCATAACCCAATGCTAACTCCAACCTTTTGGAGGCAAAGCTCGATCAAGAAGATAATAAGGTCCCCACCCTATTTGTATGGTCGAAAGATGAAGAAAATTAATACAATTCCATTGTTTAAATACATAATAAGAACAAATTAACTTCAGTGTTAGCCCACAGAGAGGGGGGAACGAACTCAAATAATGCTATGGAAATAGATAGCAAAAACTCATTTGTGTAAATGTCCAAGTATATCAGCAACAAAGAGAGAAAAGGCGGAGAAGATTTCAAACAAGAAGAGCTCTAGCAACAAGAATCGGCTTCCAGGCCAATCCATGACTACTTCGTTAAACTAAACCAAAATTCTAAAAACCACCTTCTAGATAATATCAACCATCATAACAGTCATAGTTGTACAATAATGTCAGGACTCAGAATTATCAGCCACGGGAGATGGTAATCAGAGACCAAAACCAAACCAAACCAAACTAAGCCTTTTCCCACTAGGTGGGGTCGGCTATATGGATTTGATGACGCCAATCAAATC
>QLOD02104881.1:0-22811 GCA_003260245.2 Sideroxylon spinosum | reverse complement strand
AATTTAATTAAAAACCTACCGCTTGCAATGTTGAATTGCAAGGTTAAAAACACAAAAAAAATCTTCCAAATACTTTCGTGAAACTCAAACTATGTTTAGAGAAATTTAGGAGAAGCAAAGAAAAAGAGAGAGCAGAATTTTGTTTAGGTTTTTGCACTTTTCCCATGGCTGGAATTCTCCTCCGTTTTCAGTAGATTAGGGTTTAAATAGATGTAGAACTAGGGTTACAGCTGCTGGGCTTATTGGCCACGCATGGGCTTGGTCGGCTGCAAGTTGGGCCTGCATGGGCGCTGGCAGGAATGGGCCTACGCAGGTGCTGGACTGGGCAGATTTCTGGGACAGATTTGAAGCAGTTTTTGGACTTTGAGATGACGGATTATGAAGATGGCTTCAATAGAATGTTTTTATCTCTTTGAGTATTCTTTCCAATGCAAAAAGAATCGAATCAATCCAAAATTTGATGGAAAAGTTATGATTGAAAAACCAAAGGGGTGTCGTGCTGGGCATTTCTGCCGGCAGCAATCTGGAGTGAACTCTGATTGAAAATTTGACCTTCCGAACAGCTGAATTTGAAGATGTCTTCAACAGAAACGTTGTATAAAGTTTAGTCCTTTTTCCAACAGTGTATAGTACAAGTCAAATTGACCTCTGTAGACAACTTTATGGCTGAAAAACTAAAGAGGTTTTGCGCTGGAATTTTCTACTGCAACACTTCTTGGACTGTTTTGAGCCTGGGACTACTTTGTTCTTCTTAGCAGCCATGATAATTGAGATTTTGCATTGAGATGGCCTTTGGGAGGTTGTAGAAGACATGGTACCCTTTCTTTTCCGAGTTTTAGAACCTGAAACACACAAACGCCATTTAATTACAAGAGTGAGATAACTAAGCTAAGATCGGGTATTTTAATAAGTAAACACACGTAATTGGCATGTCTAAGAGATATAAAGTCATATAATATCGCATGCCAATCACACTCCCCAACCAAAATCTTGCTAGTCTTTAGCAAGAATATCAAGAAATATATCTCATTGAAATCCCCATGATTTTGGTGTGAGAGTTTTCTCATGCTTTTGCCCACAATGTTGATAATAAAAATTGAATCAAAGTTTCAACGAGACTCATACTTAAAAAATATAATTATAATTGAGCAACTGTTCAACCATCCACATGCAAGTATGTGTTCATTTAGAGCAAAATTCAAACCAAACATGTATATGTGCTCCCTAAAAGCTTTGACTACAAATCTCACAAGAGGTTTCACTCAAAAAAATTGAAGCTGATGGTTCACGCATGGAATGCATAATTAGTGGAGTAATTGTCATTCAAGTGTAATCTAGATGTAATTCCAAATCCAAAAACTATTTAAATAATGAAAGGTTAATTTTGGCATAACTCCATGAAAGAATAGTTCACAAATAGGATAATCTGAGCATGATAAGAAAAAAAATTCAAGAAACCTCAAGCCTAAATTTATCTTCCCAAAGATCTTCTAGGCCTTTCTTTTGTTTGTAATGGGGCCGAGGGGTTAAATGGTTGCCAAAGACAGGATGGGATGTTCAAAAAGTGTCTTGGGAAGTCATATGTGCCAACAACCCTTTTTCCTCAAGAACTTAACATGCTTTTTTTTTTTCTTTACATTTCCCAGATCAAACATTTAATAGCTAATTCTTCTTGAAACTCATCCTTATTTTTCAATCTCATGAAGATACATTTGATCCACTTTACAAGGATGACCCCAAGATATATATTTTTTTCTTTTGACTCTTTTTTTTTTTTTTTTTTATCACATTTCAAGTGGGATGCTTTTCTCTATTTCAAAACACCTAACGACCATTGATTTGTTTTTTTTCAAGACCCTTAGGTAAGGCAATATATGTTTCTTTTTAAGGGTTTGGGAGAATTTTGTGGCTATTCAGAAGAAATATCATTTTCTTTTTCAAGTCAACTTGGCTTCTAAAGATAATGTAAAATGAAAGTCATAAGGCTCAACTTTTCAAACATGGCCTTGTTTCATTTCTAAGGGTTAACTTATCTAAACAAGAGGCTCAAATTTTCTTAACTCAAACAAGCTTTTCAAAGCCAAATGTGAACCCAAATTCAAAATTAATGGAGTTACTGAAAGAAATGAAAGTGAATAAATTATATAAGAGTAAATGCACATACTCTCTTAATGAAAGCTCAAAGTGGCTCGAAATCTCACATGGTAAAAGTCTCCACTAGAGCTAGGGTCATGCGTGCATATTTAGGTTGAACTAAACTCTTCAAAAACACATACCATTATGGACTTAGTGAAATTCGCTCAATTAAAACATTTTCTAATTTTTCTAAGCTCTCAAAGAAACAAAGATGCAATTTTTTTTTACGTCAAAATAAGGGCATCATTCAATACAACACCTCAATAACCACCAATTCTTTTCTTTTCTTTTTTTAAATTTTTTTGAAAAGTTTAAGTAAGGAAAAAAACAAAAAATTTCTATCTCCCCCCAACTAAAACATAGCATTGTTCCCAATGCTTTTGCATTTAAGAAACAAAGAAATGGAATGTGGGAAATCGTACCTGAATGTAGCGGGGAGAAATATAGGAACACACCAAAACACTAAAATAAAATATATATATATATATAAAAGAAAAAAAGAAAATAAAGGAAAATAATGTACAAGAAAATCACACCCAAAGTTATTCAAATAGGGACGAGTCTGTCAAATCCACTGATTCAATTTCAACCACAAAATTTTCAAAATAAGACTTAAGACGGTGGCCATTCACCTTAAAAACATGATCATTTTGTGGATTTTAAATCTCAATTGCCCCAAAATCAGAAATAGACCTAGTAATGTAAGGTCCGGTCCACTTGGACTTAACTTGCTTGGAAACAGATGAAGACGAGAATTGTATAACAAAACCTTCTAACCCAAGTGAAAGGACTTCTTACGGATGTGCTTATCATACAATTTCTTCATTTTGTCCTTAGCAATTCTTGCATTTCAAATGCATCATTCCTTAGCTCCTCCAACTTAGCAATTCTTGCGTTTTCAAATGCATCATTCCTTAGCTCCTCCAACTCATTCATTTGGAGCTTACGATGATTGGCCACATCTTCAGAATTCTCATTAAAATGCCAAATGGCCCAGTATGCACGGTGCTCAATTTCAATAGACAAATGGCAAGGCTTTCCATAGATAAGCCTATAGGGAGACATGCCCAAAACAGTTTTGTAGGCTATTCGATAGGCCCACAAGGCATCACTTAGACGGTTAGACCAATACCTTGCGAGAAGGGCTTACCATCTTTTCTAAAATGGTCTTTACCTCCCTATTTGCCAATTCAAGTTGGCCACTAGTTTGTGGATGGTATGTAGTACCTACTTTGTGCACAATCCCAAACCGTTTCAGTAAAATACCCACAGGCTTATTACAAAAAAGTTTTCCACTATCATTAATGATGGTTCTAGGCATCCAAAGAGGGAAAAGATGTGTTCCTTTAAGAATTTGACTACGATTTGATGATCATTAGTTCGGGAGGCAATTGCCTCCACCCATTTAAACACATAGTTAATTGCCTCCACCCATTTAAACACATAGTTAATGGCCACAAGAATGAATTGATTACTAAATGAAGTTGGAAAGGAAACCATAAAATCAATACCCTAACAATAAAAAATTTCAAGTATTAAAATGGGATTTAGGGGCATCATGTTCCTTCTAGTTAAGGTCCCTAACCTTTGACATCTATCACAAGTAATGCAAAATGAGTGTGCATCTCTAAACATTGTTGGCCATTGAAGTCCGCTTTGTAAAATTTTAGCAGTTGTTTGCTTTGCAGAAAAATGGC
Organism: Sideroxylon spinosum; assembly: GCA_003260245.2. Classification (NCBI taxonomy): domain Eukaryota; kingdom Viridiplantae; phylum Streptophyta; class Magnoliopsida; order Ericales; family Sapotaceae; genus Sideroxylon; species Sideroxylon spinosum. The sequence continues at coordinate 18,978 of QLOD02104881.1, read as the reverse complement.
CTCCACATGCTAGACTGTGACAGAATGTAAGCACACTATCAATTTCATCATCCGGCAACAACGCCTTACAATTTGGTCAGGACAATATTTAAATAAGTAAGGATCATCCTAGAAAAAAGAGCGCACATTGACAAGAAATTTTTTTACCATTCAGAAGTAGCAAGGTAATTTGCAATGTTTGCAAACCAAGGTGAGGTAACAGTGGACAAATGAAAAAGATACTCATCAGGGAAAGTCTCATTTATGGCGAAGTCAGTATAGGTAAGGTCTTTTTTAGGAAGTCGAGAGAAATGATCAGCTATCACATTTTCTACTATCTTTTATCATGAATTTCAATGTCAAATTCTTGGAGTAGGAGGATTCATCGGATTAATCGAGGCTTAGCCTCTTGTTTGGTGAGCAAATATTTCAATGCAGCATGATCTGTGAAAATGATGACATGAGACCCAACCAAATATGAACAAAACTTGTCGATAGCAAAGACCATTGCCAAAAGTTCTTTCTAAGTGGTTGTATCATTTATTTGGGCCTCCTTTAATGTTTTACTGGCATAGTAGATCACATACGACTTTTTGTCTTTCCTTTGCCCCAATACTACCCCTACTGCATAATCACTAGCATCGCACATGCGTTCAAATGGTAGGGACCAGTCAGATGCTTGCATGATAGGTGCAGTGGTCAATTTATGTTTTAATGTAGTGAAAGCCTCTTCACATTGTGCAGTCCACTCAAAGGGTACATTATTTCCTAAAAGATTGCAAAGAGGTTTGCCCAATGCACTAAATGAATTAATGAATCGCCAGTAAAACCCGGTATGAACAAGAAAAGAGCAGATGTCCTTGACATTTCTAGGGGTGGGTAATTTTTGAATTGACTTAACCTTAGCTTTGTTGACCTCAATCCCTTTAGAAGACACAACATGCCCCAAAATAATCCCTGATGTCACATAAAGTGACACTTTTCCCAACTGAGCACAAGATTGCTGTCCTCACAGCGCTTGAGAACCTTTTCAAGATTTTGGAGGCAAGTTTCAAAGGAATCCCCATAAACCGAAAAGTCATCCATGATCCTCAAGAGCCACCTCAATTAGGTTATAACCTAAATATCCATCTCAGAAACAATAGTAGGCTTTACTTGCTACTCTTTCTAAGACTTGGTCAAGGAAAGGGAGTGGGAAGTGGTCCTTCTTTGTGACTGCATTGAGTCTTCTATAATTAATACAGATACGCCACCCAGTATGGATGCGCGTCAGTACCAATTCATTATGTTCATTGACTACTACAATTACTCTGGACTTTTTAGGGACAACTTATGTTAGGCTGACCAATTTAGAGTCTGTAATTGGGTAAATCATCATTGCATCAAGAATTTTTTGGACTTCTCCTCTCACTACCTCTTTCATGACGGAATTGAGGCGTCTTTGCATTTGTCTCACATTCTTAGCCTCTTCCTCAAGGTATATACGGTGAGTGCAGACAAGAGGACTTATCCCCTTTAACTTAGCTAAAGTCTAACCTAAGGCATGTTTCTGAAGTTTTAAGACTTGAACAAGTCTTTCTTCTTGGTCCATAGTCAACTTGGAAGATATGATCACAGGGTATGACTCATCTTTCCCCAGAAAAGTGTACTTGAGATCACTGGGTAATGGCTTTCTTTTTGGCTTTGGAAGTTTGTTAAAAGAAGACTCAGCTTTTTCTTTAGAAGGGGTTAAAGGTTCAAAATTTGGGGTCTACTGACCCACAGACAAGATTTATGCAAGTTCTAGCCAAGTTAGAATTTCCTTTAAACTCTCATCATTAACCTCATCAAGGTCATCACTCTCCTCATTGTGCATTAGGGCCCTTTGCAAAAGATCCTGAATTAGTTCATTTTCCACACACTCTTCAGTATCCTGAATTAGTTCATTTTCCACATACTCTTCAGTAAGAGTGTGGATAAAGTCATCCTCCCTTATATCTTCATGTTCACCTGATTGTTTAGACACACTAAAAATATTCATCTCTATGGTCATGTTCCCAAACGATAATTTCATGAGACCAGTCCTGCAATTGATTATCGCATTTGAGGTTGCAAGAAATAGTCTCCCAAGGATGATTGGGATAAAGGCATTAGGGTTGTGGACAGGCTGAGTGTCGAGGAAAATGAAATCCATCGGGAAGTAAATTTGCCCACTTGGACAAGAGCATCTTCCACAATTCCTCGTGGGATTTTAGTGGACCTATCATCTATCTGGAGAGTGACTCGTGTGGGTTTGAGCTCAGCAAGACCCAACTGTTCATAAACAGCATAGGGTAACAGATTCACCTTGGCTCCCAAATCCAGTAAAGCTTGGTTGACCCTTTGGTTCCCTATAGTGCAAGGGATGGTAGGACAACCTAGGTCCTTATATTTGGGAGGGGTCTTTGGTTGGACAATTGCACTCACTTGTTCAGTAAGGAATGCTTTCTTCCCTACATTAAGTCTCACTTTGACTGTGCATAGTTCCTTGAGGAACTTAGATAGATTGGGACTTGCTTAATGGCATCCAAGAGTGGGATATTAATTTTGACTTGCTTAAACAAGTCAAAGATCTCATAATTTTGAAGGTCATTTTTGGTCTTACACAATTTGTGTGGGAATGGTGCATGTGTAACCACTATTGGTTCAACGTTCTCTCCACTCAAGTGTTTTTCACTCTCCATCTCCTTATCTTTCCTAATATCATGTTCATTTTCCACAAAACTCTTATGTGAATGGATGGATTTATCATTGATTTTTCCACTTCTAAAAGTGGTTATGGCTTGGACTTGTGTGTGACTGGTGTTAGGACCAGAAGATGACTCATAATGATTGACTTAGCCTTTAGGGTTAGGCACAGTTTGAGATGGAAGCTTTCCTTTCTCGGTTATGGTCATAGCTTGGGTCAACTTAGTGAGTTGGCTTCGAATGTCATCAAGTGATCAGTTGGTTTGGTCCTGGTATCTAGTGGTATCGGCATTAATTTCACTTTGAGTCTGCATCAATTGTTGATGAGTATCCTTAAGGGATCTTTTGTGTGGTACTTGGTATGTAGGAGGTGATGGACTGTGAATTAGTGGGGGCAAAGCAGGTTAAGGTACAGAAGGAACTTCATTCCTCCATCCAAAGTTAGGATGGTTTCTCTAACCAGGGTTATAAGTCTCTGAATAGGAGTTTCCCTCTAGATTCTGGTTTTGGCAGGGCTTTTTAAAGTTGTTAGGATTTGTAGTTCACCCATACATGACCTCTTTGTATGTGGGAAGAGTAGGACACTCATCTGTGCCATGCCCAATAGTCTCACAAATTGCACAAGTGGATTCCAACTTATGCTCATTTATTGCATTCACTTTTTCAACCTCTAGAGACTCTAATTTTCTAGCTAAAGAAGTTAGTTTAGCTTTGAGGTCATCAGTCTCTTTGAGATGGAATTTACCACTAGATGGTGATGCTCCCCTAGGTACTTCAAGCATTGGGATGTGTGTTTCACATTGCTAGGTGTTTTCTGCCAATTGGTCAGAAAATTCAATTGCTTCCCCTAGGTCCTTCTCATAGAATTCGCCATTGCACATTGTGGTGACAAGTTGCTTGAAGTTAGGTGTTAGTGAGTCAAAGAAGAAACTCACCAATCTCTAACCTCAAAACCATGGTAAGGACATAGGTTGGTCAAGTCCTTAAATCTCTCCTAAGCTTGGTAGAAACTTTCATTGGACATGCAAGTGAAATTCGTCATTTGGCGTTGCAACGCCGCCGTCTTATGGGCTGGGAAATTTTTTTTTAGGAAAACGGTTTGCATTTCACGCAAGTCCCTACTGACCTAGGTTTCGAAGAATTAAGCCATATTTTAGCTTTATCCTTTAGGGAAAATGAGAATAATTTAAGTTGGACGGATTTTTCGGTGCAATTTCGGTCCATAAAAGTCCCACATACCTCCTCAAATTCTTTAATGTATAGGTACGGATTCTCAGAATCCATACCATGGGAAGTCGGAAGTAATTGAATCATTCTGGGCTTAAGACTGAAAACTTGTTGGTTGAGAGGCAAGATGACACAAGATGGGATGCTTTGCCTCTCAGGGTAGAGATGGTCTCTAAGAGTGTGATGCACAAGTGGGTCTTGGTAATGGGGTCCATCACCATTAACACTATCCTCCTCTTCAGTTAGATTGCATGGTGGTAGATTGGGTGGTGGTAAATCCATGATGATGTGAAAATAATCAAATGAATGCACTGATTTTTTTTTTAAGAAAAAGAGAATGAAAAATAAATAAATAGAAAAAAGTGTTCAAAAATTAAACTTGTTAACAAGTTAACCCAAGTCCTACACCGTTACCCTACTAACTCCCCGGAAACAGCGCCAAAATTGTTTGCTTATCCCAAGTGCAGGAGTCAAGTGTAGCAAAATAAACTGGTTTGAGTCCGGGTCGAGTCCACAGAGAGTTAGATTCAATTTCTTGATTTTAGGTAATGATTTAGGGCTACACTTGTTATTAGATTAATTTTAATTAGGTGATTAAAAAAAGGGGGGGAATCCAAATTTTGGTTGGCTTGAATGATTTGGTCTGGATTAAGATTAACTAAAACAAAATGGTAAAAGAAATAAAAATAAAAAAAATAGTATTTAAAAACAATATAATAAGGACAAAAATTAAAATGCTAGAGTGTAAAGAACAGTATTTAAATACGATATTGAAAGTGCTTAGAGTATGAAAGAGCTAGAATGTAAGGAACAGTATTTAAATGTGATATTGAAAGTGCTTGGAATATGAAAGAACTTGACCCCAAACCAATTCCAATGATAGTATATTGGTGAGGAAGTTTGAGCATGCTATTTATCTCACCCTAATTACCTATCCCTAGTGGTAATGAGATGGAAGTATGACACGATTAGATATGAAAAGGCCATCCTAACAAGACATGGAATCAGTGTTTAGGGATTTCAAGAAACAGGTTCATGAATCACTAACCGATTATAAAATTTCTAGGAGATTCCAAATGATGAATCCCTACTAAGTCTTTTCCATACGATCAATCTTGTGATGTATAGTTTAAGATCGTAACATGCTCAACCTCCTTACCTCAACAAACCATTTTTATAGGTTTGGAGCCAAGGGGGAGCCTAGCCTACTACCGTATCGAGACTACCATTCAAATGAACAATACATGAATAAAAATTAATTTCCATTGAAATAAAACTTAATCTACTACAATAAATTGAAAGTGGATATTGAAAACTAATCTAAAGAAGAGGATGGAGATGAAAAGGATAAGAGAAGGGGATGAACAAATTTAATTAAAAACCTACCGCTTGCAATGTTGAATTGCAAGGTTAAAAACACAAAAAAAATCTTCCAAATACTTTCATAAAACTCAAACTATGTCTAGAGAAATTTAGGAGAAGCAAAGAAAAAGAGAGAGTAGAATTTTATTTAGGTTTTTGCACTTTTCCCATGGCTGGAATTCTCCTCCGTTTTTAGCAGATTAGGGTTTAAATAGATGTAGAACTAGGTTACAGCTGCTGGGCTTATTGGCCACGCATGGGCTTGGTCGGCTGCGAGTTGGGCCCGCATGGGCATTGGTAGGAATGGGCCCACACAGGTGCTGGACTGGGCAGATTTTTGCGATAGGTTTAAAGTAGTTTTTGGGCTTTGAGATGACAGAATATGAAGATGGCTTCAACAGAGGCTTTTTATTTCTTTGAGTCCTCTTTCCAATGCAAAAAGAATCAATCCGAATTTTGAATGAAAAGTTATGACTGAAAAATCAAAAAGGGTGTTGTGCTGGGCTTTTCTGCTGGCAATGATCTGGAGTGAACTTTGGTTGAAAATTTGACCTTCCGAATAGCTAAATTTGAAGGTGTCTTCAATAGAAAATTTGTATATAGTTGAGTCCTCTTTCCAACAGTATATAGAACAAGTCAAATTGACCTCTGTAGACAACTTTATGGCTGAAAATTTGAAGAGGTGTTACGCTGGAATTTTCTACCGTAACACTTCTTGGACTGTTTTGAGCTTGGGACTACTTTGTTCTTCTTGGCAGCCATGATAATTGATATTTTGCATTAAGATGGCCTTTGGGAGGTTGTAGAGGACATGGTACCATTTCTTTTCCGAGTTTTAGAACCTGAAACACACAAACACCATTTAATTACAAGAGTGAGATAACTAAGCTAAGATCGGGTATTTTAATAAGTAAACACACATAATTGGCATGTCTAAGAGATATAAAATCATATAATATCACATGCCAATCAGCCAACCCTAGGAAATTAAAAATCTCAAATACGTTTTTTGGCCTAGGCCACTCCAAAATAGCTTCACTCTTCGATTGATCTACCGCCATACCTTTTTCAGATATCACATGCTTGGGAAATTTTACTTCCTTTAGCTAGAATTTGCACTTACTTAAGTTGGTATAAAACTGAGGATATTTTAACCTTTGTAACACAAGTCTCAAATGCTACTCATGATCTTCCTTTGACTTAGAATAAATCAATATGTCATCTATAAACACCACTATGAATTTGTCCAAATAGTCTTTAAAGACTGAATATTACTGGTGCATTTGTCAAGCCAAATGGCATAACCAGAAGCTCGTTGTGACCATACCGAGTCCTGAATGCCGCCTTTGATATGTCTTCTTCCCTTACTCTTAGCTGATGATACCCTGACCTTAAATCAATCTTTGAAAATATAGATGATCCCTTTAATTGGTCAAACAAACCATCAATCCTTGGTAACATATGCCTATTCTTAATAGTTACACTATTAAGCTTTCGGTAGTCAATACACATTCTCAATGTCCCACATTTCTTTGATGCAAATAATGTCGGTGCACCCCATGGTGAAGCACTTGGCCTGATAAACCCCTTAGCTAGTAATTTCTTAATCTACTTTCTTGATTTCGCCAATTCTATTGGTGCTAACCTGTATGAGGAAATGGAGAGAGGTTTCGTGCCCAAAATCAAGTCCATACAAAACTCCACTTCCCGTTTAGGCGGCGATCCCGATATTTCCTCCGGAAATACTTGGGGAAACTCACACATAACCTTAGGAAACTCAATTTTCTATTTTTTATCTTCTTTTTCCATAGCGATGCAAGCAAACAAGCTCTATAAGTTAACTTTTCCTCGATCATTCAAAAGTGACAAGTCTCGCCATTCGCACATTTCTGTAAGTTGAATCAAGGACTTCTTCATTATTGATTTTGTTATTCAAGTTTGTTATTTAATTTAATTTATGAGTTAATTTATTTGATTTAAAATTTAGAATAGATGGTTTGTTTTTACTTTAAAATTAAATTGAGTTTCTTTACTTAATATTTAATTCATTTAGAACTTAAAAAATAAAAACTAAGTCTTATTAATAAATTTTGTGAACAAGTCTAAAGCTTTTAACCAAGTCCTCCTTGTGGAGATGATCTCGGTACTCACCGAGTTTAAAATTACGACTGCCCTCTTGCACTTGAGAGGTAGAACCCTTAACACATTTCAGGGTCGGTCATGTTTTTGGTGCCGTTGCCGGGGAGGGCATTTAAGCCCTAGACTTGGGAGTTAAGGAGTGCTCACTTGAGAAATTGGGCAAATTGTTCCTTTACTCTATCTCTTTATTAGTATTTTTCTTTCTTTTGCATTGTAACATATTCATTTGCACATCATATACCGTAACTTACACATTGGTTAATTTAGGTTGCATTTTACTGTAAATTTTTTTTTTCTTTTTCTTTTTCATGGATACTGGTTTTGATGACTTCACTCATAGCCCTTTTGATACTCGAGAATACATAGAGTATTTAGGTGGCATGTTTGGATATGCTTTTACATTAGACACCTATAGTATGCTTCTCCAATTCTTTGGGCACGAGGAGGAAGACCCATGTCTTCATCTCGATAAGTTTGAGGCAGTGTGTGGTTTATGTGATGAAGTTAGAATGAGCAAGAGACTTAGGTTCATGTTTTTCTCTTTATCATTACAAGGTGTGATTGGTGACTGGTGTTATAATTTTGGTGAATGGACCACTTGGGAATAATGTTATCAAGCTTTTATTAAAAAATTTCTCCCTATTCATCAAACCTTCATCCATGGCCTTCAAATCAAAAATTTTTATATAAAGAAGGATGAAGTATTTTATAAATGTTGGGAGAGATTTAACATACTTTTGGGCACATTCCCAAATCATGGACTACAGTTAGGGGACATCCTAGCTATTTTATATAATGCTCTACCTCGTGATTTACACCAGGCATTTGATAAAGTCTTGGGTAGGGAATTTCTTGACCTCACCACGCGTGAGGCATGGTCATTCCTTGAATTTTTCTATGAACACACCAAGCCACGGGAAAGACTTGAATTAATCTTGAACCTTTACGCACTTGAAAGCCACACCAACCTTTCTCGTATGCTCCCACTTCAGTTGATCCTTATGATCCATCCTTTAGAAGTAGCATATATGTGGAACCCCATTACTCAGCTTTTGCCTTTCCCAACCTTGTTCCACTCGTTGAGGGCCCACTTGAGGAACCTCAGGATTATTGGCCTTGTGAACCTAATAACACACAACTCAAGGACATTCTTTATCAATTAATGCAACAGCAGTAAGCTTTAGATGACATCACAAGACAAATTTCTAGGATGGCACAAGTAATGAGCACCACTCTAAGTGGTAACATGACTGAGTTGTTAGCCTCAGGCAAGGCACTGAGTGGGACAATTTACCTAACTGCATTGGGGATAACATTAGGAATGAGCATCTTTCTCATTTTCATTTGGACTATCCCATTCAGAATACTCCTCTGCCACTTACTAAGAGTCAGGGAGATATGTAATTCTTTCCCACTACTGAGCTTGATACTCAACCTACGCCAACCATCCCAGACCTTATTGAGAGTCATTTGACTCCAACTGAGCATTTGGATGTCACATGGCCCGAGAAACATATCATTGAGTCAGTTGACCCTAGTTCACTTCACTACACAACTAAGATTGAGAGTGGTGCACACCTCTCGTCTCTTGACTTAGTCCCATCTGAGAGTCTTACTATGGGAATGGTGAGTGACTACCATGAGATCGGCCATCATTGGGGGGAGGTAGTAGATATTGGGGGAGAGTACATTGATTTTCTAGGCATCAAGAGATTGATTGAATCCACCATGTCCATGTCCATATCCCCACATGCATTATGGCCACAACCAAGGTTTCATGAACCTTACTTGGCCTTTCATCCCTTGGTGTGTTTTACAACCAAAGAGCCTCAACCTTTGGTGCTTTATGGGCTCGAAAAGAACATTTTATTCCTTAAACCATTTGTTGATGCATGGAATAGAGAGGATGTTGGATAACCCTTGTCTTTATTTCATTTGTACATAGTAGAGTAGATTTTTCTTTTCCTTACTTTCTTACTTCTTTTAAGTTTGATTTTCTTCTTTTATTTTCTTTTATTTCATTTTTTTATTTCGTCTTTTGTACTAACCCTTTCTCTTGTTTTATTTTCCCTTTATTTTTCTTTTATTTTCTTTCTAACCTTTTCTATTATATAGTTTCTTTTATTTTCTTCAAATAAGAAAGCTCTTGAGGTAATATCAATCCTTTCAATTTTTATTTAATCTGGCACTTTCAATTTTTGAACTTCATATATATAATTGTTGTTGGGAGTGTTGTAGAATCTAAGTAGGGGGGTGCTTTGGGTGATGCCTTAAGGGGACTTGAATAATGGGTGCATACTTAGTTTAATTTGTGCTTTGCTCTTATTTGTGCCTTTTATGGTTAGTGTTTCATGCTCATCATCATGCTCACTATTACACACTACAGACCCATATATGCATTATGGTTCTCACATTGAGGACAATGTGAATTTTAAGTTGGGGGGTACGGTTCGCATGATGATCTTTTGTGCCAAAATTGTAAAATTTTAAAATTTTTGGAGTATTTTGAGCTTGAATACACGAATTTAGCACATTTATACCTACATGTCAGCCTTTTTGGTTTGGTTGATTATGGAATTAAGTGAGAAAGTGATGAGTAAATCTTGCTCAAGCATTAATAAGAAACTTAGTTCAAGTTAAGTGTGTCATATCCTTGTGCGTATCTTTTGACTATCATGGAGAAGAATTTATGTGCATAGGAGTGGATTTTATTTAACATTGGTTAATTGAGCAATCTTGGACTAGGTAGAGACTTATACCCCTTTTTAGTGAGCGTTTGAGCCTATCATTTTTTTCTTGAGGGGTTGCACATAATTAGAGCTCTTTCATTCTTTACTTTGGTTTTCAATGCATCAATTGCTTCACACACACTTGCATGAGTTTCACTCGGCATAGTATGAGTTGCTGTGAGCTTTGAACATGATGCTAGGCTATCTTTGCTATTATTGGGCCTCTTTATCCTTCCTTGATTTGAAATTGTCCTAAGAGCCAACTTGAAGCCTTTTTAATAAAGTGTGTGATGTTTATTTATGTATTTTTTATTGGTTTCCATCTTATATATTATCTCTTAACTTTATTCACACACTTTAAGCCTTACCCTCACATGTCTTGGGTTATGAAAGTGCCTCAATGTCAATGATGTGAACATGGGTTAGGAATGGGAACTTTTGAGAGCTTATTGAGATGAAACGTTGGGTGGAGAATTCAAAAAAAAAAAAAAAAAAAAAAAAAGAAAAAAAAAGAAAAAAAAAAGTTTTTATCATTCCTTTTGTTTATGAAATTATAGGACTTTTACATTATTTGCAGTATTTGTGATTGTCCCAAGAGTAGTATTTAGTGTGAATAAGCTTCTTGTTGGGATCTTTGATAAGGTTGGAAAAAATATGGGTAGTTTGGGACTTGTGTGCTCTTGAACATCTTTATCCCAAGAAATATGCTTTGATTTCCATATCTTCCATTGTTAACCACTACCCCTAGCCAAGTTACAACCAAAATAAAGACCTAGTGGATTCTAAGTAAGCAACTCTTGTATTGTGCATGTAGTGGTCTTGTGTAGGTTGTGTGGTATGATTTCTTGTAAGGCATTGGAACTTTTTGGTATGAACTGTCCACTTTGAACTTCAATTCAGTTCACTTACTTATTTGAGGGGTTGTGTGCAATAGAATAGCATTTTATGCTAATAGCCATGTGTGAACCCTTGATGAGTGAATTCCTTTCTATGAGTGGTATCCTGTGAGAATTTGAAGTCAAAACCTAGTTCCGTTTAATGGTGTTGCAACCTTGTTGAAAGAATGAAACAATTTTGCACAATGCTCTTTCTACTTTGCTAGTCCATGCATTTACGCTAGCACTTGGAAATTATAGATGATATTTGAGCTTTGTGACTTGTTAGACATGAGCATTATTCATTTTTGATCTTTATCACTTTTTGACACTTTGAGACCATGCCATAGAATTTTGTGGGTAGATTCACTTCAAACCATCACGAGACTTTACTCGTCCACTAAGGGCACTACAAGAAAAGAGGGCTACAGTGACAATTTTTTTGTGACAATAAAAAATATTGTCTCAAATATATGGTATTTAGTGATAATATTTTTTTGTTGTCACTGAAAATACATTAAAAATTTTTTTTTGTGACAAGTAATATAAATTATCACTGAAATGTTAATATTCAGTGACAAAATTATTGTATTATCACTAAATCTTCTCATTGAAAGTTATAAAAAAATTGGCGCCAAAAAATTTATTCTTTTGGCGGAATTAAATTTTTTTTAATTGTGACAAACTTTATTTTTAGTCACTTAAAATATTTAGTGACAAATGTTATTGTCACAAAACTAAAATTTTACAAATAATTATTAAGGATACGTTTCATAATATTTACATTTAGTGTTGCTCTTTTTATATTTATAGATTTTTGAAAACAGGCAAGAAAAATATATTCATTAAATCTATATTTTTCCCAAAAAAATAAAAAATTAAACAAAAATAAAAGGTGATTTTATTCTTTTTTTTTTTGTTATTAATATTTTGTCAATTTTAACATTTTGTTTATTTTTATTGCATCACATTAAGATAAATTACTTTATTCAAGTATTTTGTTAAATAAATTTTTTAATAAATAATATTAATAAAAATATATTTAATTTAATTTATTTAATTTAAAATAAATAATTTAATTAATTTAATTTAAAAAATAATTATTATGTTAAATTAAATTAAATTAAGTAATTATTATTAAATTAAATAATTTATTAATTATTATTAATTCAAACTAAATTAAATTATAAATTTAAAATGATACATTTTAAAATTTTTTTTGTAACAAAGGCATTTTATTGTCACTAAAGCTCGTCACTAAAGAGTACAACAAAATTGGCGCTAGATAGTTTATTGTTTTGGCGAAGTTAAAATTTTTTTTTTGGTAACAAATTTTATTTTTCGACCCCTGAAAATATTTAGTAACAAATTTATTGTCATAAAAAATAAAATATTACAAATAATTATTTAAAAATTAATTAATTTGATAAATTAAATCTTCCAAACTAACCTGCCTTCTTCGTTTTCAATTTCTTGGTGGCTTCCTGAAATCCATTCCTAGTTCTAGAAACAGCCGAACCTCATCCTTCAGACTGGTAAACCTGTAACTCGCTCACCTGTTCTTTGCTTCCGAACCATTGCCGTTGCGTTGCTCTCCTTTGCTCCTCTCTAGGTCCCAACCTCCTCCCTCATCTCTCTCATCTTTATGTATGTTTATATATATGAAACCCTCACTTTATCTGTATGTATGTATGTATGTTTTTCGTTTTCTTTCTTTATCTGTATCATTCTTTCAGTGCCTTGAAAAGATAAAAGACAGATTTCACCCTCACTAATTTTACCAAAGTAGAAATACAAGTGATTAATTAATTAAAAATACAGATGCAAGACAAAATTATTGATTGCTTCTGGACGTTAGGATACCCAAATGTCCAATTTTTCAACTCACTTACCACAAATTTGAACTACAAAAAATAACGCATTTGGTTGATTCTTCTCCCAATTATTCGCGACTTTGCTAAAAGATATTTCTTGATAGATAAACTCACACATATACATGAATTAAATTTGGAAAAAAATAAAAAATAGTTGCTTCAAATTGACAAAGGAAAGAAAAAAAGAAGAACATGATAGTGGCCCAACTACAGGCTGGCGAGTGGCCTCCCCCCCTCTCACTATAGCAAGCATATTTTGGTGTCTCAGGACCACGAAATCTTTGCCCACATAGCAACTTCAAAAGAGAATTGATAGGTATATAGAGTACAACAATCCTCTAAATGTCCAAATAAAAATATGTTTTCTCCCTACGACACAAACCAAATCAGCGTTAGAATTTTTGGAATCCAGTAGTAAATTTCAGGCCACTTTTGGTTGGGTAAATGGTCTTTCTGACCTTTGTCATCTTCATAAACATTGTAGTTCTAGACATAAAGATGAATTTGAGCTTTTGAATCACCTTATTTGGATTTCAGCAGCCCTAGATACTTCCCTTTAAAGCTGTTGTGGTCAAATGGGAATCTTTATCCAATTAGGATTCGATTCCAATTTTCAGCTCTGACTTTGCACCTACATTTGGCGAACCAATCCTAGTCGTTTTTGGAAGTACCACCCCAACTTGAAAAGCTTAAGATGTGTACTTTAACTTCACAGAAGGTCTCGTCTGCATTCTTGACCTTTAAGATAGTAAAAAATCTCAAATACATAGCAAATCGTCATTTATGTACCACTCAGTGACTTTCCATAGTACTTGGTAAGAATTAAATTGTTTTTCCAGGTGGAAGAAAAAGCACAAACATTATGCTTGGAATTTGGACTTTTTTGTGAACAGTTTTTTTTTTTTTTTTTTGTGTAGCTTTTTTGTGTGCAAGTCTTCTTTTCGTTCAGTTTGTTTTTTATAATGTGCAGTTTTTTTATTTTTATTTCTTATATAGTGCAATTTTTTTGATGGTTATAATGTGCAGTTTTTTTTTTTTTGCAGTATTTATTATGTAGTTTTTTTATTTTTATTTCTTATATAGTGCAATTTTTTTGATGGTTGTAATGTGAAGTTTTTTTTTTGCAGTATTTATTATGCAATTTTTTTTAATTTTGGGCAGATTTCTACTATATTTTGTGTAGTTTTTCCTTTTTATTTTATGCTGATTTCGTTTTGTACTTGTTCTGCTGTTTTTTTATTGCGTGCAGTTTTTTTTTTTGCTGAGTTTTATGTGCTTTACTTGATTATAAACTATTGGGTTATGTTTTATATCTTAATTTTTGTTTGATTATAAACTAATATTTACTTGTAACAGAATATGGTTGCGCGTGACAAAATTGCCGGACAAAGAGGCAAACGAGGAAATAGTAGGAGAATGCTTACATATGAGGTAACCTCACTTACACATGATAGACGATCGCAACAGTCCCAGTGACACCGGAGGAGAAATATAGAAGATACGATCCAACGTCAGCAAGGGCCACTAAATATAAGATTACAACCACCACAGAGAAGAAATGTTGGGACTTTAATTCAGACAACAGAGCGATATTTAGAGACACAACCGCAAAGAGACACAACCCTAACGATCTGGTCATCATAGCAGTGCAGGTAATTCTAACTTATATAACTTTGTCTTCGTAGTCTGCTAGATTTTTCTCTATGGAGATATAAAGACACCATTTTTCTATTTTTCCACATATAAGAAAACAAAATTACTTGTGTGATTGGGGAATTTTTTGTATAACATGAAATTATGTTATAACATTTATTTTTACAGCCTCTTGGACTGAACCAAAGAAACATGTCAGAGGGAAATACAAATGTATGAAGGTTGATATGAAAACTAGAAATGGAAAGTTAGAAGTATACATCCCTGATGACATATTGAGGGCTGTGGGAGACAATGCAAGAGACGTTGTCAATTACTGTGGCTACATTGTTCGAAACGTTGCTCCATTATTTGTTGAAAAAGAAAATAGTGAGAAAGAAATGGTAAAAGTATATGCAAGTTGGGGTGATGTTGTAAACACTACGGGAGAGCAAATGTGGATCCAAGTAAAGGTAATAAATTTATAGACCTTTAAAATTTAAAATAGAATTGAATATTTATTATTTCAATTTGGTTTAAATTTTTTTTTTTAATAATTTTGGGCTATCCTATGTTAGGAAATATTTAATGTTCCATCTGGGCAAGAAAACAAATTCCATGGGTTTGTATTAAGTACTTTGCAACACCTGTATCGATTTTGGAAGAGTCGATTGCATCAGATATATAAAAAGTTTGAAACAGATGATGAGAGGTTGGCTAATATTCCTGTCGATGTAAAATTTGAAGATTGGGAGCTCTTAATTCAACACTTTGGATCAGACAAATTTCAGGTTTAACGAAAAACAATTGAAATTTAATATTTTATGGTCATTAAATTAGAACTAGATAATTTGATGAAATATGCATGAAATTTAAATATTTACATTACAGAAAGTGAGCAAAAGAAACACAGCAAATAGATCTAAGCTAGTGACCTGACATACTTGTGGTACAAGGTCTTTTGTTGAAGTTGAGGAGTCAACGGTAATTTTTTTTATCTTAATTTTTTATGAATTTATTAAATAAAGTTAGAATTTTTAATTATGTATTATTACATGAACTTGATAGCGACTTACTATTTACATGGTTAATTTTTATTTTATTTTTTGAAGAGAGATCCACTCACTGGAGATAAAGCTCCACCAGATGAAGTTTGGCTGCTCCAACATACTAAGAAGGACAAAGAAGGAAATTTGCAATGGTCTGATACTTCCTCTAGAGAAGTTCATGAAAGAAAGAATGGATAATATTATAGTTTACTTAATTTTGTGTCTAATGTTACATTTTGATATTGTTGAATTAAATTACGGTAATATAATGTAGGAAAAACTTCATGATCTTGTCACGCAACAACCAGAAGACCAAGAATCTCAGTTGACCCGTGACGCAATGTTGTTGCAAGTTCTTGGTGAAAAGCCTGGATATTTTTATGGAAAAAGTGTAGGAAAAAAAGCACCAAGTAAGAAGGGGAGGTTGCAAGAAAATATGCAAGAAGAAGTACAAAAGGCTGTGGATTCAGCTAAGGAAAAAATAATTGATGATGTATGTGTTGATGTTGAAAATATTAGAGGGGAGATAAGAGCTAATGTGAACAAGGATATACGTGTTGAGCTCATAGGAGAACTTAGACCGCAGGTAGAAGAACAGCTTAAGGCAGATATTCGAGATCAAATGTAAAGTGAATTCGATGTAATGTTTTAAGAACGAATGGCAGTCTTTTTTAGCTCCATGTCCCAATCAAGACCATCACATTTCGTAGACTCAAATAGGGTAAGAGTTAAGTTTACTTTTCTGTTTTCTAATTTGAAAAATTATATTTTCTCTTATGTTAGAATTGAGCATGCTTAATTAAAACATTCTGGATAGTTATTTTTTCTTTTGTATGTTAATTTTTTTTTTTTTTACAAGATACTTGATGATATTGACGATTCGGATCTACTTCAAGCAGCTTTAGGATATTTAGATACAAATCTTTTTTTATTATGCCTTAATCATTAATTATAGCATACTAGAAACAACTATCATTGGAGTACTATAAATTGTTTTTATTGGATATTATTATGACAAATTTATGAATTGGAGACTTTTAATTTTTTATATAACATATGCATTTTATTTACTTAAATTTCATTAAAACTTATTTATTGGCTATTAGTAACTTTAAATCTGGAAATTTAAATTATGAAATTTAAATGTAAAATTACAAATTACTTAAAATAACAAGTAAAGAAACTTGTCACAAAAAAAAAAAAAAGAGGTAATGATCGCAAAATAGTTGTCACAATATCTCGTATTTGTTACACACCAAGCCCATTACTTGTGATGAAAGAGATTGTCACTAGATATACTTAGTGTGACAAAGAAACTATCCATCACTATTATGTACTTTTTGTGACGATGGATCGGATTGTCACTCACTGTAGTTTTTATGACTATTACTGTAAAATGTTTTCTGTGATAATGCAATCACTCGTAACTGTTACACATCTTTAGTGATAAGATGTATTGTCACTATAAGGATAATTTTTTTAATTATGAAAATAAGAAAAATTAATAGTGACAGTGTTATAGGATTCTGTGACAAGATTTCATGTTACGAAATGTATCAATTAGTGACGGATTTAGTTGTCACAAAACGTAATCCTTTTGTGACAACATGCACTTATCACTAAAAGATAAGTTTTAGTGACAATAACAAATTGTCGTCATATTTGGTTTCAGCAACGGGACTATAAGCGACAACATTTAGTCATCACAGATGTCGTCATTAAAAGGTTTTTGTGACAAATACTATACTTTAAGTGACAACTTTTATTGTCACTACAAGCACATTTTCTTGTAGTGGGGGACCTAGGGGTTTAAAGGGCTTGCTGCACATAGCTAAGTGTAGCCGTGTTTCCAACAAAAAGAGAAATAGGGTGGTAGTTACATTTCATTTTAATAAAGGACATTGCTAGGGACTAGCAACATTCAAGTTGGGGAGTGTGATTACACTTGAAAAGTGTAATTACAAATTCAACATTTTGATACTCATAGATGCATATAAGTAGTTAATTTTGATGTTTTATCATTATTTTATTATTTAGAATGTTTATTATTTTAATTGCAGGGAAAAGGGTAAAATAAATGAAATTAACAGTGATGAAATTGGCGGCCAAGGAGAAAAATAAAATGGTCCGAAGTTCAAGATGGTTGAAGTGGTTTGCAGCTGAAGTTCCAGCTTGACACCCGGTTAGTATTTTGACCATATCTTCCCACTCACAATTCGGATTGACCTGGTTCTTTTTGGGTTGGAAGCAAGACTCAAAAGGCTACAATGTTTGTGTTTTAGCCGAAGTCTGACTTTATCGTCTTTAGGGTCAACACTGCATTGGAAATTGAGAACAGAAAGCTGTTAGAAGGACTTCAAGATGAAGCAGAATTTGAGTAATCACCATTCTGTGGTCCGGACCACCTACCAAACGGTCCGGACAATAATAGCCGAGTGTGCATGAGTTAATTCTAATCTTTTAGGGTTTCTGTGTAACCTTTGTATAAATCCTAGATTGTTAATGTTCATAGAATGCTTGGAAGATTTTTTTAGAGTTTGCGTAGGCTTCGAAACAACAGCAATCTTTTGCTACAAGGTTCTGAATTAGATTACAGAGTACATTTACTTTCGTTTTACATTCTAATAATATTGTTTTGATATTTTATCATTAGATCTATTAAATATGAGTTTGTTGATTGTTTTTGCTTTCGTTTCATCTAAAATAATGCTAGCATAGAAACCCTAGTTCTTGATTGAACGAATCAAGGAAAGGTAGTTCATGAAAATACTCTAAGATATACGCAGACCCTTCACATGGGTTTTGAAGGCACATGCATAGGTATCTACTATTTTAAATCCATTTTAAGTTGTTTTGAAAATATTCGAAAACGAAAATCTTTAACCATATTCGTTTGAAATCACTAGTACTGGTTTTTGAGTATAATTTTCTAACTATTTTTGGACAAGATTAAAATAGGTTTTGAATAGAACTCTGATTTCGTTTGATTGAAAAGTTTTCAAAAACAAAGACCTTTAACCATATTCGTTTGAAATCACTGGTACTAGTTTTTGATTCAAACATTGATTCATATTTTTGAGCAAATTAAAAAATAGGATTTGAGATCAATTCTGACTTCATTGTTTGGAAACTTTCAAAAAAAAAAAGTCTTTAATCATATTCATTTGAAATCACTGGTACTGGTGACCGACCCTAAAATGTGTTTGGGTTTTTACCTCTCAAGTGCAAGAAGGTAGTTGTAGTTTTAAACTCAGTGAGTCTGAGGTCGAATTCACAGGGAGCCTATGTTATTTAACTTTTAGGTTATGAATGGACTCTGAGGTTGAATATAAAAGAGGTTTGGTGTTCAGTTTCACTAAGTCTTAGAATTTAACAAAAATAAAACAAATAAAAACAAGTAAAATTA
>QLOD02104602.1:0-19810 GCA_003260245.2 Sideroxylon spinosum | reverse complement strand
TCGCGTAGATCTCAGACGAACCATACAAATGGCAATGGCAGTCATCGTCTTTTCATTTTTATCATCTTTGAGAAGTTTCATTATAAGATATTAATTATTTTTGAGAACTGTTTATCAGTTTGTCATGACATTTAGGCTCACAGAGAAATCCTTCTTATTTAATAATGTCGTGAAAGGTTACCTCAAAAAATTTGCTATGAATGAATAATTATTTGAGAATGAAAACTGCTGTGAACGGTTATGTAAGAAAAAAAAAATTAATTTGTTTGATACTATATAACTATTTTTTTTTTAAATTGAAAGGTACTTCTGTAATTTAGTTAGTGATACAGTTGCTTTATAAAAAGATGAGATTCACCAAATTTCAGTGCTAATAGATATTAAAGTCATATTTCTATTTTTCTGTTAATACGAATATATATTTAGTTAAATTAAAAAGTCTATTTAAAGTCGGGCTAAATATGATTGTAACCGTGTGATTATGGTCGTTTGTCTTAGTGAGGTCAACTATGAGACCTGCAAAATAGAAAAGAACTTAGCGTGCGAGCCACTGCGTGTGCTTAGACTTTGTCACTTCTCCTTCGATTTATTCGATTGCATGTGCTTAGACTTAGACTTTTCCCTTGATTTATTAAAAGTTTTACTTGATTCTATAACATGAAGAAACCGCGTTTCATTGACTATCACACAGCTTCGAAACAGTCAATTCAATTCCCATATGTAATCAAACAGTCAATTCAATCCATTAAGACAACTACTGCAAAATATGAAAATTTTGGAGAAATACAGTCTCCAAAATAAATTAAAATTCTAAAAAATTAAAGCTTTCCCAGTGTTGGACTCTTTACCATCTCCAAACACACTATTGTTAGCCTAAGCTTCATAAGAACATATGTCTTCGAACCCCATATACTCTTTCTCTTCAATCATTTTAATCACGTCTGCTATGCCAACTCCTTAAAAAGAATAAACGGATTCTAATTATTCTAATTATTTAATTAATATAATGCTAGCAGAGCTAAATTAATAAAACTAATTAAATTCCTGCGCGCATATACATTAATTGCTGAAAATTAAACTTGCCTAATGAGACTGCACTCAAAAAGATTGTGAAGGCCAGAATGAAGATGATCAGAGATGCCCTCCCCAGAATGGTGATTATTTGTCTCACCACGTGTTGCCCCACAAAGGCAGCAAATGTAGCCACAGCAACAAAGTAGAGAGCTGCAATTTAATCACAAGAACTAAATCATACACAACTCAAATATATGAATACCACTTTGTCAAGTGGGTTGTGCTTTGTAGGTAGAATTTCTTAAGGACAAGTAACATATAAACAAGAGAAGAAGTTGCCAAAATTATCAATCAGATTGATGTAGAAACTTTAAAATATTTAATCCATGCACCAAAATATGTCTTAGGCTTAGTTTGGGATGAAAAATATTACTTTTTGTAGTTGGCTATTAGTCACTACTAAAAACTTAATTAGTTTTTTTCTTTCTTTTTTTTTTCTTTTTGTGCGTGTATTTGAGAAGGTAAAAAAATTTAGCTTATTATTAATTACATTTTTGTTAATTTGATACTGTTTCTTTTCACATTTAATTAAAAAGAATTTAAAATGTAAGAGATTAATTTAATCATTTTAAAAGAAGTCAAAATGTTAAAGAACCATAAGCTGACAAGCTTTCTAGGCTTTCTAAACGGAGACTTATAATTGCCATTGGGGCGTAGTTCTAGTTTAAAATTTTGATCGAATTTTGTGGAGGATATATTGTTTTACATTGCTTGATCTTCCAGAGGTAAAAATTTGGCGGGAAAGCATACCATAGGGAACTGGAAAACGTTTTAGAAGGTAGTATTCCACAACAGACATAGATGAGGAGAACATCATTGCAAAAGTAGCAGTGGCACTGACACCTGCACACATGCATGCATAAGATTTTGAAACTTTACTGTTAATATTATTGCTCAAGTCATTTCTGCTATCTCAAAAGAAAAGTAAATTTAAAAAAAACAAAAAAAGACGAAGAAGACTGACTGCTTGACCAGTACACAAGATGTGACATTCAAAATAAATGATAAATTGCATTTCTTTGCAATGGTGAAAATGCCTGCACCTGGGGAGGAATTCCCAATTCTAGAAATAGAGGACCCAGAATGAATCCACCGCCAAGACCTAGGAGCCCACCAAACTACGCCAGCCAGAACGCCACAGGAGCAGTAAAGAACCAACTGGTGCACTCGCCACGTAGTTCCCTCTCCTTTGGATCATATTACTCTCCGCCCTCTGTATAAGTTGATTGCTTCGTATGCAGATGCCCCCACAGCCGGGATCTGAAAGCCCAAAAAGAAAAGAACCACTCAACTCATCACATGAACAAAATTATCGGGGACACGTGGCCAGGTCTCCAATCACACGCCCTTGGGAAGCTTGTGTTTGGGGCAATCTTTCTGGCCAGAGGAGCATATGGAGTGGGTCCCACCGTTTGATCCATTTGACTCTGATCGTAAATGTTAAAAAAAAAGTAAATTTAATTCATTTATTATTATTTGGTTATACTTAGTTCCCAACCATATAAGTGGTAAATGGAACGTTTAGACATTCTCTAAATGTCAAATCATGCCCCAAATACTCTGACTCATTCCATGCGTATTTAATGCTAAGTGACATACATTTAATGTTATGTGATGGGTATTTAATGTAGAACACATCGTCACAGTAAAAATGCTCCCCAAGGGGAAAGTAATGATAGAGTATCCAATTATTTGACAATAATTTATTTCCATCTTTAAACTACAAATAGGACACTTAACAGTAAAATCTAGGAACGTTCACTATTATCACGACTTGCTGTCAATTTGCTTTATCGATATCTCAAGCTTCTTTTGACTCTATCATCTAACGGATTGTGGTCAGGGACAATCCTTGGCCTTTTCTTTTGATTTTTCTTTCCTCGGCTTAAATCTTTGCTTTTCAGTGGACGTAGTGAATACACTCAGTAGTATTTTTTTATTACCGAATATTTAGGATCCATCATGGAGCACATTTCTTTGTTTCCCATACTCTAATGTTCTTGACAATTTTTCGTTCTTTCAAATTTGTCATGCTTGTGGAAAATTTTTTTATGAAAATGAAGATGCCGAGGTGCAACAACCACACAAAGATGCTCTGGCGGTAATTCTAAAAATGTTTGAGTCGAATGTTAAGAGGATCCTGGTAGATGCTAGGAGTTCAATGGAGGTCATTTTTTCAGTTTTTTCAAGAAACTTGGCTTGATTAAAGAAGATCTGGAGCCAACTGAGTGCCCACTGATAGGATTCAATTTTGTCCTAGTATGGCCACTGGAGAGAGTTGTGATTCCCGTTTGAGCTGGTCCAATAGAATATGAAGTAGAATTTATAGTAGTGGATGCACCATCTTTCTACAATGCCATTGTAGAGAGATCCTGATACATAAGCTGAAGGCCATCCCTTTGACTTATCACGAATTCTCAAATTTCCTTATGATGATGTGGTGATTAAGATTAGAGGGGACCAAAACACATCAAAGAAGGGCTTCATTACAACCTTTAAGTCCAAACCCTTTGTCGAGCATGTCTAACTCGCGAAAATGCCTGAGAATACACCTAAAATTGATGATGTCGGAGGCGATCCTGAGAAGAAAAATGTTAAGAAGCTAGAGAAATTTCAAGTTAGCCCGCTCATGCATGACAATTTTTCCTGATTGGGTCAAACATGAGTTCTGAAGAAAAGTTAGAATTGAAGGAGATGCTATTAAAGAATATTGGGACTTTCGCCTAGACTCCATAAGAAATGTCAGGTATTTCCTCTGAAGTTATAAGCCATAAAATCAACGTTAACCGGGGGTCCAACCTGTAGTTCAAAAAACAAGGAGATTTGCTCCGCACCACGCTGAGACGGTAATAGAAGAGGTCAGCAAATTGCTTGAGGTTGAAGCTATCAGGGAAGTCTCATACCCTAAATGGTTGGCCAATACAGTTGTCATCAAAAAGAAATGGGAAGTGGAGATTTTATGTTGATTACATGGATCTAAATAAAGCTTGTCTTAAAGATCCATTCCCAATCTCATAGATTGATCAATTGGTATACTCAGTAGTTGGAAGCTCAAGGATGTCAATCCTAAATGCTTACAGAGGGTATCATTAGATCTCCATACAGAGCCCCTTTAAGGAGAAGATTTCGTTGATTATCTCGAAAGGGGTTTATTGTTACAAGATCATGCCATTTGGCCAAAAAAATGCTAAGATAATGTATCAGTGTATGGTTACAAAGATGTTTAAGGATGATCTCGGTAAGATAATGGAAGTGTACATCGATGACATAATGGTTAAAAAAAATAGCCAAAAACTCATATTCAACAGTCACAACATGTCTTTCAAACTCTTGATAAATATAAGTTGAAACTTAATGCTACCAAATGTGCCTTTGGAGCAGGTTTTAGGAAGTTTTTAGGTCATTTGGTCACGGATGAGGAATTGAGGCTAATCTCGACCAGATAGGCTATTCTGGCAGTTGTCTTGCCCCGCACGAAGAAGGAAGTTCAAAAATTTACTAGAATGGTGATAGCACTTAATCGATTTATCAGCCGAGCATTGGATAAGTAACAACCATTCTTTAAGTTATTAAGCAGGGAGAACAAGATGACCAGGGATAACAAGATGGATTGGGCATTGGAAAAGTTGAAGGAATACCTGATGATTGTCTTTATTTTATCAAACCCCCAGCCAGGGGACATCTCGCAACTGTATTTGGCAGTGTTGGAAAAAGCAGTTAGTGCGATGTTATTAAAGGGAGAAGGAGGAAAATAGGAGCACATCTACTATGCAAACAAAACCTGACAAGCGTAGAGATGAGGTATCTCTCTTTGGAAAAGTTCACTTTGGCATTGGTGGTGGCCTCTAGGAAGCTAGCCCATTATTTTCATAGTCATACCATATAGGTGGTCATTAATCAACCTATTAGCCAACTCTTGACGACAGCAAACATTACAGGAAGAATGGTTAAGTGGGTAGTTTTTCTTGGAGTTTTTGATATAATATTTGTACCGAGGATAGCACTAAAGGCACAAGTCTCAATAGATTTCGTGACAGAGTTCACTTCCTCAATCCCTGAGCAGATACAAGAAGTGTGATAGCTAGACATTAACTCAAAAGCTAAAGTAGTTCTAGGGGCTGTTGCGTGGCATATTCAAGTGGATGGGTCTTCATCCAAAAAAGGCTTTGGAGTGGGTGTAGTTCTCACAACCCCTGAAGGGGTGACCATTGAATACGTAATAAAATTAGGTTTCGATGTTACTAATAGTGAGGTTGAATATGAAGCTCTTTTGGTTGGATTTAACATTGCTCGGTGTTTGTTTGCCCAAAATGTGTTGGTCAAGACAGATTTGTAGTTGGTGGCAAACCAGCTAAAAGGTGAATACGAAGCAAGAAATGAAGGGATGGCTAAGTATCTGGACCTGTCGAAGAAGAGGTTGTAGTATTTTAATGTTATTAGGATTAAGCTGATAAGGAAAGACCATAATATTTATGCTAATGCTTTGGTAATGTTGGCAATATCTCGAGGACCATACTTACTAATACCGTCTTCCTTGAGTTGCTCTAAAAGCCAAGTGTGTCCAAAAGTGAAGATGTAGCTTGTATTCAGTTTGGCCCATCTCAAATGGACCCAATTATTTCTCATATGAAGGATGGAACCATCCCTGAAGATAGGAAGAAGCAAGGAAGCTGAGAATGAATGGTATAAGGTTTTGGCTGTTTCCCGACCACAAGCTTTATAAGAAACCTTTCACTTGCCCTTATCTTCTTTATGTTCACCTTGATGAGATACAAAACTTTCTTTATGAAATACACAAAAGGGGTCTGTGGGGCACATATTAAGGACAAATCCTTGGCTCACAAGGTAATTACTAAGGGCTATTGTTGGCCAAAGATAGGAAGAGATGTTCAGGCCTATGTTCGAAAGATGTCAGAAGTTCATTGCAGTCTCTTACCAACTTCCTCGACAACTCAGTCCTCTTACTAGTCCATGGTTCTTTGTTCAATAGGGCCTTAGTATAGTGGGACCTTTTCCATTACTACTGGAAACCGAAAGTGACTATTGGTCAGCACAGACTATTTTACTAAGTGGGTAGAGGCAGAACCTTTAGCTCACATCAAGGATGCGGATACTATTCGTTTTATATGGAAGAATATAACTACGAGGTATACATACCTACGACAATTATTTATGATAACAAGACATAATTTGATAGCTCCCCATATAGGGAATATTGTTCTAGGTATGGGATCAAGAATATATATTCAACACCTGCTTATCCCCAGAGTAATGGTCAAGCCGAAGCTTCAAACAAGATTATTTTGAATGGTATCAAGAAGAAATTAGAAACGAAAAAAATAAGATTAGTGGATGAACTTCCGTCAGTTCTTGGACATATAAGATAACCCTGAGGAGATCAACTGGTGAATCTCCTTTTTCTATTGCTTATGGGATGGAAACTTTAATTTCGTTGCAAGTCGGCATGTCAATCATACGATCGCTAGCTTTTGACAAGAGGGAGAATGATATAGCCATGGGAGTAACTTTGGACTTGATTCATGAAAAAAGAAAGCTGGCTACATTAAGATTGGAAAATTGCCAACAGGAAGCAAAAAGGAAATACAACAAGAAGGTAAGGCATCGAGAATTCAAAGTTAGAGATTTTGTACTAAGAACATTGGTGGAACCAGAAAGGATCCGATTGAAGGTAAGCTTGGTGCCAACTGGGGACCGTTTCATGTAAGAAAATTTCTTGCGAATGGGGAATATCAGTTATCAGACTTAAAAGAGAGACTTGTTAAAAGGCCATGGAACGTGGCTCACTTAAAGTCATTTTACTTGGAAGAATTTACTTCATGTAATAATTTATTTATAAATTTTCTATTATTGAAAACTTTTGTAGAAAAGTAATGTGAAAGAGCGATTTCAGAGATACACACAAAATTAAAGGATTGTTTCACTAGGTATTCCCTAATGTTGACTCAAAAAAGGATTGTCTCACTAGATATTTTCTAGTATTGACTCAAAAAAGGATTATCTCACTGGGAGACTATGGTACATATTAATAGAAGGCAGACCATTGAGCGATTCTTAGCTCTTACAAAAGCTTTTACTTTCACCCGACCACATTTGTTGTGGTCGGTGAGAGGTAATTTATAAATTCTATTATAAATTCAAAGGAACTGCACATATCCCGACCATATTTTTGAAGGTGGATCATTTTACTAAGGGAAAAATGAACTATAGAAAATTATTCGATTTTTTTACTTGATTAGTTTATGTTTTAATAAGCACTGTGCACGGGATCATCGAATTTAGGTAGAAAGCATATTTATGAGTGTTACATCTTATGATAGAATATGAGACTATCATACAGAGGGTAATTGAACCTTAAAGAAAAACGGATATCTTCAAAAAACAGATCATAAAATTACATAGTTTTATTATTCTCTTAAGAATTCTTGAGTACATTAGCTGATATAATTACAATGGCATTGAATTAATATCAATTTTAAGTATTCTCTTTAATCACTTTATCAGCTATTTCTTCAAAAAGATCCTCGGTTGCCTTCTAAATTATTATCTCTTCGGTAATAGAAGCAAGGATTTCCTTAATTGGCTATTGGGAGACATTGCTATAAAGTTAAAATACCCACTGTGCTGAGTGTATGATAAAACATAACGAGCTTGACAAAGAAAAAAGCTCACAAAAACTCATTTTCATTAAATCAAAAAAGATTTGTACGTTGAAGCTTGTAGTTTGTTATAAAGGAAACAAAAAAAAAAAAAAAGGAAGGGGAAGGGGACTCAGGTCTCACTTCTTGGTAGTACTATCAACTTTCCTTTATTCTTCTTCTTCTTCTTCAAGCGCTTCATCACCACTTGTATCGGCTGTTTGAGTATATGGTAGTCTGTTGAAGCTAAATGGAGGCTTGGCCTTATAAGGATTAGGCCAAGGAACGTCCTTATAAATTAGGAAGGATGATTCAACACCTTCTTATACCATCGCAACCTACCAACCTTCTAGGAGATAATCATTCGTGGCCACCATCATCTGGTTTAAGAAGTCTTCATACTAGGCCTTAGATACTTTAGCTTGATTTTCTTCCATTTCCTTAATGAACCGAGCATGTTCTTCTTCCAAGTCTATGATGGCTTCATCTTTTCATTCAAAGGCCAGGGACTTCTTCTTCAGTTCCACTCTGAGCTTCTCATTTTTTTGCTTGAAGGTTGGCTTGCTCAGTTTTGAATTTAGCAAATTCAATTAGCATTTTTTCCTTCTCGGCCTTCATTCCAACAAGCTTAGCACTCTTGATAGCAACAAGACCAATCTTCTTTAGAAGCCCTTCATCTTTAAAAGCTAAAATCTTTTCCAAAGTGTTGGATTTGGTCTCACTACTCTTCAGTTTTTGGTCGACATCATCCTTGTCAGATTTAATAGCTTCTAACTGCCTGTTCATTTCTTCCTCAATCACCAGAGCAATGTGCATCTTGTTCCTTATGCCAGCGACCTCACCCTCACTCTTCTTAATCTTCCTATGATTGTCCTTAAGGCGAGAGGCAAGTTCGAGCAAATATAAAGCCTGTTGTTACAAATTGATGTGAGATTAGAAATATTCATAAAGCAAAAAATAAGCAAGGATAATAAAGCACTTACAAAAACTACTTCTTTGTATAGAGCATTGGTAAAATCATCATGACTAAACCTTTTTATTTTTTGTTACTCTATTGGAGGAGTAACTCCTCTTGCATATCCTTTGGGAAAGATGAAGGCAAAGTCTTTAGTAGTAAAGGGGCGTCCAATTGGAAATTCCAAGCTGGGAACGATTATCCGGGGTAAGAATGGCAGATCATCTTAGACTGTTGTCCTCTAATAGATCATCTTTATTGGCATAGGTTCAGAGTGTTCTACTTCTAATGATGAATCCTAATGCCGAGGAGAGGGAGGAGGAATGTTACTTGAAGCAGGTTGAGGAGGACTTGTGATTTTCTTCTCTATCTGAGGGCTTCAAAGATAACCTGGTAGAGAACAAGTTTGGTCTTTGTTATTTTAGCTTCTAGTTCCTTAGTTTCTGTTCAGAACCATGAAGCTGGATCATCGGAAAAGTCAAACTCGATTACTTTAGTGTTCTTGCTTGATTTTTCTCTGCAGCTCAGCCCTTTTAGCCTCTTCAGCTTTTTGTTTTTTAATCTTTCCATTTCTTTTGGCCTTGGCTTTTTTCTTTTTCATTAGAAGTTTAGCCTTCTTTCGTAGAATTGTCTTTCCCATAGGGTCCTCAGTGGGCTCAGAATGGATAAAGATAGCTTCTTCTCTTGCTTCTCCTTTAATTTCTTATGGCTCACGGATGCAGGGATCCGCAACTGTTACCAGGGGGACTGCTTAAGGGGCAGAGGGGCCTTCTTCCTCGGTCAGGATATCAACAGAAGGGGCT
Organism: Sideroxylon spinosum; assembly: GCA_003260245.2. NCBI lineage: Eukaryota > Viridiplantae > Streptophyta > Magnoliopsida > Ericales > Sapotaceae > Sideroxylon > Sideroxylon spinosum. The sequence goes on along the minus strand of QLOD02104602.1, from coordinate 10,322 downwards.
CGGCGCCAAGTTGGATGGTTATTGCATAGAACTCCAACTTCTTCTTGATGTTTAAGAGTACCACTGGTGAAGAAGATTGCCTGACCGATATGAAACCCTTATGGAGTAGAAAAGAAAGAGCGATAGGTCGGCTGAAAATTGAATCGTATCGGTATAGACCTCGCAAAAGGATATGTATTAGCACCCCCAAGGAATTTGAGAAATTTTCCCATGTGAGTACGGTCTCCTTGGTCTCCTTGGGCCTCGTATTTTCTCATTCGATCGTTTACATACAAAAGAAAAAAAACAGGTGAGCAAGAACCAGTTTAAAAGTAAAAGGTAAACAGAAAGGTAGAACACTAATGTTTCCCGACTTAGACTGAGTGCCCCTACTGTGATTGAGGGGAAAGGATCCTTGTCGGGATTGTGCTTCTAGTGCCCAGTGACAATGCAAATGTCTTCATGTAATCCTTCGATATTAGCCAGAAGCATATGAATTAGAGTTTTTGTCTAGAAGGGACTTCAAATACCATTGATTTTCATTTTTTCTAACGTTTTGAATATAGTAACAAAAAAACAAATCTGAGACTAAAATATGAAACCCATTGCGGTGATTGATTTTGTTAACACCATTTATAATCCTATAGAAGCTATGGATGACATTTCTAGTGGAAAGATTGGTTCTTTTAAAGACTTGCCTAAGAAAAAGGGACATCGGAAACCTAAGGCCTCCCTTAATTATGGCAACGATAGGAAAGGTCCCTCACTCCTTGATTGTACTATGGAAAGTACAATTACAATCTTAATTTGTGGATTGATTAGGTGGATCTATAATTTAAAAAGGTGAATAAAAGTCTAAAAATGAACTTATGAAAAATTCTTCTGAATTGCAGCTGTCTGGGACTAAAGTGACAGAATTGGATTAGAATGAAAGATATCAAGAAAGTTGTCCGAACTCATGTTCGAACCATGAGCTATTTGAACCATTGTTATAACCACCGTGGCACATGGAGGTAGCAGCAAAAAAATTGGCTAAGCATGAAGAAAGTGGTTCGAACCCTTGTTCAAACGGTTCAAACCATTACTCGTTTGAACCATGGTTAGAACAACAGAAGCCAGTGTAGACAACCAAGTAAGGAAATAGACTAAGGCAAAGATGTTCGAACCTTTGATCGAACCACATGTGGTTCGAACCATGGTTCAATCAACAAAAAAGTCACTAGCATTAGCAGCTTAAAAATTTCTAAGTCTTGGAATGGTTCGAACCGACCTTTATTCGAACCTTGGTTAGATCAACAGAAGCTGTGCAAGGCCCAACTGGAAAAAATTGACTAAGTGTTGGAACTTTGTTCGAACCATTCTGTGATGCAAGATTCTGCAATTCAACTTTTGAGGAAAGGGCATAATTGTACTTTTCAGAACACGTTATATAAATACCAATGAGGTCGTTTGTAAGAAAACGACGTACATTCATATTCAGTTTAGTTTCCATATATATGTAGAGATTTTTAGAGAGAGAAAGTAGATCAGATTTCAATTCCTTCATTGCATGTAAGAGAATTTCAGTTTTATGAATGAAATTACTTCAATTTCTACTATTTTCTCTTTTTATTATGTTTGAGTAGACTTCTCTCTTGGATTCAAGGCAGGTCTCGTAGTTTATTTGTGAAAATTTCAAGGTAATGGGCATAATGTTGAATTTTCTTATGCTAGGAGAGCAATCTAGGTTTGATTTGAATTGATTATGGATTTTTGAGTTGAGATTTCTATCGAATTTCAATTTCGTATGATTTATGGATCTTACCTATGAATTTATACTTAGAATTATCATGCAATGCTTTTGAGTTTGTATGGTGGTTACTAATTTTAGAATTTATATGTAAAAACTATAGATTATGCATATCCTGTGTTTGATTTAATTTCTCAGTTAGACTTTGTTCTTTATTTCTACTTCAAATCAGATTTGGATTGTTCTAAAGTGTTTGTACGTAAAGTATATTTTTTGATCTACCATTTTAGATGTAGGTTGAGCAATAGATGCCTTGAAGTTTATTGTGGTTTATCGATATTTGCTAAGGCTCTATATGGACACGATCCGATTTTCACCGATTATTGTGCTTCAATAGACACCCTGCACTTGGGTTTGAGCCGATATTGATAAATTGGAATTGAACAAGCACTCCTATTCACTCTCATCTCCTAGCTTGATATTTACATCAGGTGGGATGTTGTATTTTTGCTTAAAAGCTTCTATCTTTTCTTTAGTCTTCAGCTCATCTACCAATCTAGCAATTTTCTCAAAATAAAATAGAAAATAAAGAGAGACAGAAAAGAATGGGGAAATCTCCTATACTCACCAGGTAAAGGCTTTGAAGGGGAGGGAGGATTGTAAGCAAGAGCTTAAGGTTGTAGAATTTCTGATGGAGATTCAGAAAGAAAAAGCTTCAAAAGAGGGTAACTATGATGACAACGGTGAATATATACGTATATATATACACGAAGGGTCAAAAAGGGAATGGGCAACGAAAATGTAGTTGAAACCACTTGAATTAACATTTAATGTGATGGTTGGCAAGCCATCTCTTCGACTTTTGGGACGAAACCTTAGGTTTCACGTGCTAAAAGTCGCGAAGTACTTCACGCGTCATAATAAGGGCAGGAAAGCAACCATTCACGGAATGAGGTGACAAAAGTATGACAGCAAAGAAGAGATTTGAAAATATTTTTGCATTTGTGAGTAAGTTACATTCGTACTTATTATACTCTGCTGGGGTAACGATTTATTTTGACCAGAGTGGAGGCATAATGTTAGTACAAAAATTATTAGAGAGACGTGGCTAGGTCCCTGCGCACACGCCCTTGTGAAGCATGTGCTCGGGGGCAATCTTTCTGACCAGAGGAGCATATGGAGTAGGTCTTACCATTCCACCAATTTGACTCCGACTATAAATGCTAAAGGGAAGTAAATTTGACTCATTTATTACCATTTGATTACACTTAGTCCCCAATCATATAAGTGGCAGATAGATGGGACGTTTAAACATTATTTAAAGGTCAAATCACACCCCAAATACTCTCGCTCATCCCATGTGGATTTAATGCTAAGTGACACACATTTAATGTAGAACATACCGTCACAGTAAAGAGACTTCCCCAAAGGGAAAGTAATGATAGTATATCCAATTATTTGACATTAATTTATTTTCATCTTTAGACTATAAATGGAACACTTAGTACCAAAATCCAAGAACGTTTACTATTGTTCATAAAGTGCTGTCAATTTACTTCTCAATATCTCAAGTTTCTTTTGACTTTATCATCGGAAGGATTGTAGTCAGGGATCCTCTTCTTCGGCTCTTTTTTTTAATTTTTCTTTCATCTGTAGACTTAAATCTTTTCTTTTCACTAAACGTGGTGAGTATGTTGGATAGTATTTTTTATTACCAAATAATGGTCAAGAAATAAGATAACTTTTGGCAATATACCCGCGTTCAGCTGGGATAAATTTATAAAATTTTCAATCTTATGATTTATATAATGAATAGAAATATTGAATTTTTTTTGATAAAAAAATTTGAATTGGATTTATATAAATTTGTCAAATTTTTAAAATTTTATAAAACTCCAAACATCCATGGTGGTAGAGCAAATTGTCTATAAAATTGATCGTATCTTCACATTAACTTAAATATATATATATATAAAGAGTAGACGAACCTGCAACAGATTTAACACCCAATACGCTGCAGAGCAGGTTGTTGTGTCATTCTGCCAAGTTAAACAGATTCCCATGAATGACCTCAGCAAATAAATTGTTGGAAAATACAGAAGTGATAAGAGAGAGATTGATAGATAAAAATTATCAACAATTTAAATATGAAGAAACCTTAGCAATCTGCAGAACGAGGATGATGCCCCAGACAGCAAAAAGAATGCTCAGTTCCTGCCAGTGAACATTCTTGATAATAGAAACCTGAGGCTGGGAATAATAATAGATATGTTAATACTATACAAGTCAGCCCTGATGAGGGATGCGTCAAGAGATATATTATATATATATAAAGCCTGCGATGTATTATCACCTCTGCTGGCTTAGACTCGTGGGAATGTTCCGTTTGAGTGTCGTTACTGCTGCTGGCGCCTTCAGGTAAAGGCGTGTATTCCACTTCTTCACTTCTAGCAACATCTAGTTACAAAAGCAGGAGATTTATGGTGCCGTTTGGTGCAAAAAAAAACAGTTCTTATCAAATTTTCTCTTTTAACTTTCTTTAATTTTCACTATCAAATAAAAAATTAAATTTTATTAATTTTTCTTACTTTTTTCTAATTTTTACAAACTTTCTTTAATATTTTTCAAAATTTTCTAACTTTTATAAATTTTAAGCCAATACTTAATAAACTACTAAAACACCACATGACATTCCTATTATGCGAAGTTATATTTTTTTGACGCAGCCAAACGGCTTCTATAATGAATCCGCAAAAAATTGTACCTAGGTTTAAAAGGCACTTTACCCATTTCCGTTGTAATTTGGGGAAAAATATATAACTTAGTTTTGATTTAAAATTAACTTATAACTCTTTGTAATTTAGCCTAAAGTGTAGAGTTATTAAAAAAACAAATCTTAAATATAATAAAAATTGCATCACAAGTATTATATATGGTGTGGTTGGAGTTATATAAAATTGTATAAATTTATAAAAGTTAATGTCTCATACTTTGTATAGTGAATAGAAAATTTAAATTTTACAGTCTCGTAATTCGTGATAATAGAAATTTATAGAGTTTTGTAATTTTTTATTTTGTTCCAAACAGTCCCATAGAGTCTTATGTAGTTGTTCAAAAAGATATTATTTAAAAAATACAAACAAATTGAAATGGAATTGTCTTATTGCATTTATCTTTATTAAGCTATTTTTATTATTTTTTCTTAACCAATTATAATTTATAAGGCATAACATCAATTAAATTGAATAGATTTAGTGAATTTTATACTTTTGTCCAAATTATAAAAGAAAATGTGGTAACTTCTAAAATAGAAGAAATTATGTGCTTTTAGACCAGATTAATATTTCAAGAGGTAGTATATATTAATTACCTATTTTGTTTTTTTATGCCAACTACACTGCCCCCAATAAGAAATTTCTAGAATTGAAGAGCTCACGCAAGGCAACTTACCGTTGGATGCCGATATCCTGGCTGCCTCCTGAAAACCAGATAGATAAACTTTTTGTTTGAAAATAACACACCACGTACACTTGGGGGCATTTGGATGTAAAATTTCTAGGGATTTTCGTAATTTTCTAACAAAAATTACTTGGTATAATTTTTTTATGTATTTAGTAAAAATTTAAAAGTTTTAAAAATTTTTAATAATTTTCGATTGTTTGGTTAAAATTTTGAGAATTTTTTAGAATCTTTTTGGTTGTTTGATAAAAAATTATAGTAATTTCTAAAAATTTTAAGTAATTTTTGAAGTATTATCAAATGTCAAAAAAGTGAAAATTGTTAAAAATTCCTCTTTTTTAAGTTTCAAACCACCCCCTAGTACATCGCTGTAGTAGAAATTTTCGGAAATTTTTTTTACTGTATTGTATTATTTTTAAATTATATATTTTGATAATATTTTTTTGATTGTAATTCGTGGTTGAATATTCTGAGATAAATATAGAGGACAAACCTTTTTTATTAGAGTTTCTTTTTTCCATGTTTCAACCCCCTTAAAGAATGCCTTGGTTGACGTGCCTGCAGATAATCTCGAAGAATCAAGTAAATTTCCCAAGAGAACTCGTGGAAAAAATCCTAAATATGGATTCAATGGGGGTCATATAGTGTGTATATATATATATAAATATCTATTTACCTAAAAACAGAATAATTAGTAAGACAGTAACCATCCAGTCAGCAAAAATGACATTGAAAGCAACTCCGATGCTAATTCCCAGCACCAACATGGGTTGGAAAAGAAGTGCCAGGTCATAGTCAATGAGGGGTAGGTCAAGTGTTGGGTGTCTTCCATTCAAATTGTAGATTACAGTTGCAGCTGCCGCACCTGTGATCATACCTACAAAAGCACTCCATCAGTGCATGTTTTACATGCTAGCTTCAAGAGTGCAAATATAAATAAACATGCATGGTAATTTAGCGGAGAAATTAATATAACTATTTAATCTTCATTGTGTAATAATTAGTAATAAAGAATTACAAGTACAGAGGATAGGAACACAACGAATGGTAAAAATTTATTTAATGGTCAAAAGATCTAATGAAGAATACACACATATTATTTAAAGTATCATTAGACAAAAATAATTATTTTTGATTATTTTGAGTGCAATTCTTTAACTCTGCTTATATTGGGGTATCTTTAACATATTCAGTCTCAAGCTCGAACAAAGAAGGAGGATTTTGCATTAGGTACCTGATAGCAAGTACAATACTCAGTCAGATTTCGTCGTGGATTTGAAATTTAATGAAATTTCATAGGAGCATCCCCTACTTAGCGACGCGCTTATGATCTGAATATAGCAATAAATAACTAGGGACTGTTGCATTAGTGCTCGGGTGCAGTGTTAAATAGGCAAGGGTTCAAACACTTTCTTGGACGAGTGAGGGGGTAAGGAAGCTAGTCCAAAATACAAAACCGAGATTAAGTACTTGGAACATTGAGAGCCTAATTGGGAAACTTATGGAAGTGGTGGATACAATGAAAAGGAGAAGAATCGCAATTGCTTGCTTTTAAGAGACAAGGTGGCTGAGACAGAAAGCTAAAGAGATTGAGAGGATTAGGTATAAGTTATGGTATACAGGACTTAATAGATCGAGGAATGAGGTCGGCATAGTAGTAAGTAAAGCTTTAAGGGAATATACAGTTAATGTAAAACACTGTGGAGATAGAATTATTGCAATTAAGTTAGTGTTAGGAGAAGAGATAGTGAACATAATTAGTGTTTATGCCCCCACATGGGCTTAAGAGATGGACATAGGGAGAAATTTTGGGAAGACTTCAAAAGAGTGCTACTCGAGATACCCTAAGGAGAGATGGTCTTCATAGGAGGAGATTTGAATGGTCATGTGGTATGCAACATAGATGGATACAAAAGGATACATAGGGGATATGGATACAGTAATAGAAATGAAAAATGGAAGAATATTTCAGAGTTTGCAGTGGCTTATGATCTCATAGTGACGAACACCTTTTTTAGGAAGAGAGAGAAACGTCTGGTGACTTATAAGAGTGGCTCCTCAAGGACACAGATTGACTTCTTTTTAACTAGGAAAAGAGACCGCTTAACTTGTAAAAATTGCAAGATTACATCGGGGGAGAGTTTGAATTCTAAACATAGGTCGTTGATCATAGATGTGCAACTCCAAAAGTGAACTAGAATAAAGAAGTTGTATAGATACTCAAGGACTAAATGGTGGAACATGAAAGGTGATAAGCAACTAGCATTAAGGGAATGAGTATTAGAGGATGACGTTTGGGTGGTAAATGAGAGTGCAAATAATACGTGGGATAAGGTAACAGAGTGTATTAGGAGGGTAGGAAAAAAATCTTAGAAGAATTGAAAGGGGGTGTTCCGACACAGAAAGAGATATGGTGGTGGATTAAGACCATCTAATGCAAGATAAGAGTTAAAAGAAAGTGTTTTAAATCATGGCAAAAAGATCTAATGAAGCGAACTTGGAAATTTATAAACAAATAAAAAGAGAAAACAAAAAGGTAGTTAGTGAGGTCAAGGTAAAGGCATTTGAGCAGCTATATAAGCGACTTGACGCAAAGGAATGGGAAAAAAAGATATTCAAGCTTGCTAAAGCCAGAGATAGGCAGACCAAATATTAAAACCAAGTTAAATGCATTAAGGATGAGGATAAAAAAGTATGAGTAAAAAAAGAGAGATAAAAGAGCATTGGAAAAACTATTTCTACAAGTTATTTGATAAAAATAGTAGTAGTGACATATAATGAGGGTAGCTTACCACTTCTAGAAAAGAATTGAAACAGATGTTCGATAGGAGAATTAGTAGAAAATGAATAGTAAAAGTATTGAAAATGATGAAGAATGGGAACGCGGTTGGGTTAGATGGTATCCTTGGGGATGATGACATAAGTTGGTTAACAAATCTTTTTAATGTAGGACTAAAGAAGAAGAAGATGCTTGATACATAGAGGAAAAGTATTCATATTTCCAGATACAAGAACAAAGGAGATATTTAAAACTATACAAACTAACATGGGATTAAATTGATAAGCCATACGACGAAATTATAGGAGAGAGTTATTGAGAAAGACTAAGAAGGATAACAAAAGTTTTAAAGAATCAATTTGGTTTCATGCTTGGGAGATCAACGATAGAGGCTACCTTTTTCCTGAGAAGGTTAATGGAAAAGTATAGAGAAAGTTAAAAAAATTTACATATGGTGTTCATTAATTTAGAGAAGGCCTATGACCGAGTTCCTAGGAAGATTCTATGGAGAGTATTGGAAAACAAAGGAGTGTGTGTCACATATATTAAGGTGATAAAGGACATGTATAATAGAGCTGTGACATCTATACGAACGATTAGTGAAGATACTAAAGAGTTTCCTACCATGGTTGGTCTACACCAAGGCTCAGCGTTAAGTCTATACTTGTTTGCCCTAGCTATGAATAAGATTACAAGATATATTCAGGATGGGGTGCCATGATATATGCTATTTGTAGATGACATTATTTTAGTAGACGAAATGAGAGAGTGAGTGAAAGCTAGGCTAGAATTGTGGCGAGAAACATTAGAGACAAATAGGTTTTGGCTAAATCGATGTAAAACAAAATATATGGAATGCATGTTTAGTCAAGTAGTAGGACAAATGGTAGTATAGAAGTAAGTTTGTGTACACAAAAGGTTGTAGAGAAAGAAAACTTGAGGTACCTTGGATTTATGGTGCAACAAGATAAAAGGATTGATGCTGATATAACTCATAAGATTCAGGCTAGTGCAACAGGATAAAAGAATTGATACTGATATAACTCATAAGATTCAGGCTAAGTGGACTAAATGAAGGAGTGCTTCGGGGGTCTTGTGTGATCGAAAAATTCCCCTTAAAGTGAAAGAAATGTATTATAAGGGTAAGACCAACGTTGTTATATGGATCAGAGTGTTGAGCAGTAAAACATGATCATGTTCAAAAGATGGCACTTAAAGAGATGAGAATACTAAGATGGATGTGCAGGATCGCAAGAAAAGATAATATTAGGAATGATGAGATTAGGGGCAAAATAGAAATAGCACCGATTGAAGATAAAATGAGAGAAAATCAATTAAGATAGTTCAGTCATGTTAGAAGGCATCCAATGGAGGCACCTTTTAAAAGGTGTGAAATTATAAAGATTGCCAGAAGTAGAAGAGGGAGAGGGAGATCCAAGAGAGAAATTGGAAAGAAACTATTAAATATAACCTTGTCTATATGAATCTAACAGAGAACATAGTCCTAAATAGATTTGATTGGAGTCATCAAATTCATATAGTCGATCCCACCTAGTGAAAAAAAGGCTTGGTTGAGTGCTATTCTTTGCTTAGGTAAAGAAATTATGTAAACGAGTTTTACTCTTCAAAAAGATTGAGGAGATAAATTTACTAGTTTGAACTTAGTAAAGATAAATGAGAAAATTTCTCAAAACTAACATACTTGAAAAAGTGCTTTACAAGGATCTCACAGTAGAAGTAAAACTATTTTTGTGTGTATATGTATACTTGTTTTAATGTCTGTCCATTGCACGTATATGTTATTTTTTTATATATTTAAATTAAAACTAATAAAAAACTAAATTTTATATTAATTTTTAATAAATAAATTTATGTCAATGTATATTATTCTTTTATACATTTTAATTAAAAATATTAAAAATTTAAATTTAGTATAATTTTATAATTTTAATAAATAAATCTATAGCAATATCTTTATATCTTTGTTATATTGAATTGTTCTTTTGTTTCAATGACATTTGAAAGAGAATTTTAACTTAAGAGATTGAACTCTTTACTAATTTAATGAAAAAATCGAATCCAAAATGAAATTTCATATAATGTATGTTCATAATGTTTATATTATTTTATTTAATCGGTTGATATACAAAATAAAAAAAGCTAACAATATACTTCTATTATGTAGTGTAACATTAATTCCGCTACTATAATAATTTCTACCTGCAGCTACTGAAGTTTTTGTAAAGAATAACTTTTACAATCTAATCACTGCTAAAGTTTTCTTCAAAGCTAATTCCTTTTTGTTAGATAACCAAACACACTATAATGTATTTGATTTGTCTTTAAAAATACCAGACCAAAATCCATTCAAAAATA
>QLOD02104332.1:0-22832 GCA_003260245.2 Sideroxylon spinosum | reverse complement strand
TCAATTGGTTCTCTGATAATTAGGCCTCTTTCCTATGCATGAACTTGAACTTTGGAGAGCAAATTTTTTTCTTCTTTCGTGGGAGTTATACTGCTCTCGTTTTGCCATCACCATCGCTGCTTAATTGTACCTTATGAAAAAAATAAATCATTATCTCTAAGAACATGCTGGCTCTAGCTTCCTACATTAACCCGTTTAGATGCATCGGCCTCATCCATTTTCTCTTCTTTAATCTATTGTTTTTGTTTTTTTAAGATCCCTAAGTGAAGGAGTTCTATGAGTCTGAGCTATTCCCCTCTGTTAGTTTACGTTCTCTTTTGCCATTGAGTTATCTTTTACTATAACCAGCATTGTAGTGTTTGTCTCTCTTCTTCTTTTAAGCCACCACTTCCTTTATTCTATTATTCTATTCTTGCCCATTGGTCTTTTGTTTGTTCTCAGAAAACTACGGCCTCTTTCCTATGCATGAACTTGAACAATGGGGAGCAAATTTTTTTTCTCCTTTTACAAGTGTTATATTGCTCTCTTTTTATCATCACCATCCATACTTAATGCGCCCTATTAAAAAAATAAATTTATACCACCTAGATCTTGTTGCCCCTACCTTCCTACATTAGCCATTTTAGATGCATCTACCTCATCCCTTTTCTCTTCTTTAGTCTACTTTTATTTTTTAGAAACCTAAGAGAAGATGTTGTATGACTGAGCTGTTTTACTATGTTAGTTTACCAAATTTGCTACTCTCGAATAAAACTCATTTGTTTTCAATTTTCCTTTTTATTTTCTTACTTATCAATCAGTAAGTTAGTTCAGTTAGTTATATTCCATGCTTTTTACCATGACGTTCCATGCTTACTTGTACCCCTTTAAAAACTATATCATTGTCACCATTAACTTGTTGCCACTATCTTCTTATATTAACCTTTTTAGATGTTTTTGCCTCACCACCTTATCTTTCTTAACTCATCCGCTGTTCCCTTTACAACCCTATAGGAACCTGTTGTCAAAGTTTGAGCCATCCATTTCTATTGCTTTATCTTTCCATTGCTAGTTGAGCTATCTTCCATCATAATCGGGATCATAATATTCTTCTCTGTGTTTTTTTCTAGCCCACCGCCTCTTCCATTCTCTTGTTTTCTTATTGTACTAATCTCCCTTTAGCAGGCTCGCTGATAACTATACTTCTTACTCGTTCAACACTTTGAATATTGGCATTCAAATTGTTTTCTTCTAATTCTTGTGTTATATTTCTCCCATTTTACCATCATCATCCATATCCACTTACACCACATTAAAAAGAAAATTTTATTACCATAAACTTGCTACCGCTATCTTCCCATATTAATGTTTTTAGATATTTTTACCTCATCCCTTTTATAACCGTTGACCAAGCGTATATTCCTTTTTATTCACTAGAAGAAAGGGTTGTTCAAGTCTGAATTATCCGTCTCCATCTGTTTATCTTTCGTTCCATAGTTGAATTATATTTCTGAATAATCATCATATTGCTATCTCTCTCTTTTCTTCTTCTAACCCAGTGCATTCGTATTTCTCTTCTTTTGCACCGGCACAATTCTTTCTCAGTTGGTTCCTTAACACCAAAGCCTCTTACTTGTGCAACACCTTGAATCATTGGCAAGAAAATTTTATTCTTCTATCTCATGTCTTTTATTCCCTATTTTTTATATCATCATCATCCTTGTTCGCTTGCACTACATTAAAAAATAAATTTTTATTACTATGAACTTGATGCCACGGTTATTCCACATTAACCTTTTCAGATGTATCTGTCTCATCCCTTTTATATATCTCTTAACTAACTATCTATTACTTTTTGAATCCCAAGAGGAAAGGTTGTTCGAGTTTGAGCTGACTGTTTACATTGCCTAACCTTTCCGTTTGCCAGTTGAGCTATCTTCTATTATAGTTAGGATTGAAGTATATCTTTCTCTTTTTATTCAGACCTACTTCTTCCTTTATTTCTTATTCGATTTTGACACCATTCCTCTTCAATTGGCTCTGATAATTAGGCCTTTTTCCCATACATGAACTTGAACTTTGGGGAGAAAATATTTTTCTTATTTCATGGTGCCATATTGCTCTTGTTTTATCATCACCATCCACGCTTGATTGCGTCATCTGAAAAAAATAAATTTTTATCACCAAGAAATTGCGGCCCCTAGCTTTCTGCATTAATCAATTTTGATGTATCTACCTCATCCATTTTCTTTTATTTAATCTACTATTTTGGTTTAGAACCCTAAGTGAAGGTGTGGTACGAGTCTGAGCTGTTCCCCTCTATTAGTTTACCTTCTCTTTTTCCATTGAGCTATCATTTTCCATGACTAGCATTGTAGTGTTTCTTTCTCTTCTTTTGTTAAACCACTGCCTCCTTCACTCTCCTGTACTATTCTTACCCACTGGTCTTCAGATCGTTCTCGAGTACCCAAGGCCTCTTACTTATGCAGTACCCTAAACATTAGGAAGCAAATTTTGTTCTTCTATCTCAATTGTTATTGTTACGAAACCAAATTAGTTGCTCTCAGTTTGTTTTCATTTTTATCATTTATTTTCTTACTTATCAATTAATAAGTTAGTTCAGTTTAGTTATACTCCATGCTTTTTATCATGACCTTTCACGCTTAATTGTACCGTTTTGAAAACTAAATCACTGTCACAATTAACTTGTTGCCACTGTCTTCCTACGTTAACCCTTTTAGATATTTTTGCTTCACTACTTTATCTTTTTTAACCTACCCACCATTCTTTTTATAACCTTAAGGGAAAGGGTTGTAAATGTTTGAGCTATCCAATCCTATTGCTTTATCTTTTCATTGCTAGTTGAGCATAATTAAGATCACAGTATTTTTCTCAATTTTTTTTCTAACCCACCGCCTCCACCATTCTCTTGTTTTATTCTTGTTTTAATCTCTATTTAGTTGGCTTGTCAAGAACTGTACTTCTTAGTCATTCAGCACTTTGAATGTTGGCATGCAAATTCTTTTCTTCTATCTCTTGTGTTATATTCCTCTCATTTTATCATCACCTTCCATACTCGCTTGCACCTCATTAAAAAATAAATTTTTATTATCATGAACTTACTGTCACTCTCTTACTATATTAACCATTTTAAATCTTTTTGTCTCATCCTTTTTTTCTTCGTTGACCAAGTGTTTGTTCATTTTTATTCTCCAGAAGAAAGAGTTGTTCGAGTCTGGGTTATCCATCTCCATTGCTTCATCTTTCCCTTTCCCAGTTGATTTAGATTTTTTTAATAATCATCACTTTGTTATATCTCTCTCTTTTTTTCTTCTAACCCAACACATTCGCATTTCTCTTCTTCTACTCTTGTACCTTTTTTTTTTTTTTTAATTTCGTTCGTTAATATTAAAATTTCTTATTTTTGTAACACCTTGAATTGTTGGCAAGTAAATTTTTCTCCTCTGTCTTAGTCTTGTATACCCTATTTTTTATCATTATCGTCCTTATTTGCTTGCACTACATTAAAAAATAAAATTTTATGACCATGAACTTGATGTCATGGTCATTCCACATTAACCCTTTCAGATGTATCTGTCTCATCCCCTTTATATATTCTTTAACCAACTGTCTATTAATTTTTGAATCCCAAGTGGAAAAGTTGTTCGAGCCTGAGCTGTCCATCTACATTGCCTAACATTTTCATTTGCCAACTGAGCTATCTTCTATTATAATTAGGATTATAGTATATCTTTCTTCTTTTCTTCTCACCTACCGCTTCCTCTATTTTCTTGGTCTATTCTCATACCATTTTTCTTCAATTGGCTCCCTAATAATTAGGCCTCTTTCCTATGCATGAACTTAAGCTTTGGGTATCAAATTTTTTTCTTCTTTCGCAGGTGTTATATTGCTCTCATTTTGTCATCAACATCCAAGATTAATTGCACCTTATGAAAAAAAATAAATTATTATCAGCAAGACCTTGCTACACCTAGCTTCCTACATTAACCTATTTAGATGCATCTAACTCATCCATTTTCTCTTCTTTAATCTATTTTTTTTAGAACTCTAAGTGAAGAAGTTGTATGAGTCTAAGTTGTTCCCCTCTATTAGTTTACCTTCTCTTTTGCCGTTGAGTTATCTTTTACCATAACTAGCATTGTAGTGTTTCTCTCTTTTTTTCTTTTAACCCACCACTTCTTTCACTCTTTTGTTCTATTCTTGCCCATTGGTCTTTAGTTCATTCTTGGAAAACTAAGGCCTCTCGCTTATGCAATAGCTTGAACACTGGGAAGAAAATTTTGTTCTCTATCTCAAATGTTATTGTTATGAAACCAAATTAGTTGCTCTTGACTAAAACTTATTTGTTTTCATTTTTCTCTTTTATTTTCTTGCTTATCAATCAATAAGTTAGTTCAGTTGAGTTATACTCCATGTTTTTTATCATGACCTTCATGCATATTTGTGCCCCATTAAAACTAAATCACTCCATTAACTTTTTGCCACTATCTTCCTACGTTAACCCTTTTAGATGTTTTTACCTAACCACCTTATCCTTTTCAACCCTCCTATTGTTTCTTTTATAGCCCTAAGGGAAAGGGTTGTCAAAGTTTGATTTGTCATTTTCTATTGCTTTTATCTTTCCATTGCATTTTGCGTTATCTTCTTTTATAATCGGGTTCATAGTATTTTTCTCTATTTTGTTTCCTAACCCATCGACGCCTCCATTCTCTTGATTTATTCTTGTACTAATCTCCATTTAGTTGGCTCACCGATAACTATACTTCTTAGTCATCCAACATTTTTGATGTTGGCATGCAAATTTTTTTCTTCTAGATGTTGCGTTATATTCCTCCCATTTAATAATCACCTTCCATACTCACTTACACCCGATTAAAAATTAAATTTTTAATACCATGAACTTACTACCGCTATCTTCCTGTGTTAACCTTATTAGATCTTTCTTCCTCATCCCTTTTTTCATCTTTAACCAAGTGTTTATCCCTTTTTATTCAGTAGAAGAAAAAGTTGTTTAAGTCTGGGTTCTCCATCTCCATTGCTTAATCTTTCCCTTTCTTAGTTGAATTTTATCTTTGAATAATCATCACTATGTTGTCTCTCTCTTCAAATGGTTCCTAAATAGCAAGCCTCTTACTTGTGCAATACCTTGACTCATTGGCAAGAAAATTATTTTCTTCTTTCTCATGTCTCGTATTCCCTATTATTTACCATCACCGTCCATGCTCGCTTGCACGACATTAAAAATAAAATTTTATGATCATGAACTTAATGGCATTGTTATTCGACATTAACCCTTTCAGATGTATCTGTCTCATTCCTTTTATATTCTTTAACCCACTATTTATTCCTTTTTGAACCCCAAGAGAAAACGCTGTTCGAGTCTGAGTTGTCCATCGGCATAGTCTAACCTTTCCGTTTGCCAGTTAAGCTATCTTCTATTGTAATTAGGATTATACTATATCTTTCTCTTTTTCTTCTGACCTTTCGCTTCCTTTATTTTCTTGTTCTATTCTAACACCATTCTTCTTCAATTAGTTCCCTAATACATAGGCCTCTTTTTTGTGCATGACCTTGAACAATGGGGAGCAATTTTTTTTTCTCCTTTTGCAAGTGTTATATTGTTCTCTTTTTGTCATCACCATCCATACTTAATTGCACCCTATTAAAAAAATAAATTTTTACCACCAGGTTCTTGCTCCCCTTGTCTTCCTACATTAATTGTTTTAGATGCATTTGCCTCATCCATTTTTTTTTCTTTAATCTATTTTTTTTAGAAACCCATTTGAAGCTGTCTTATGAGTCTGAACTATTCCGTTCTGTTAGTTTACCTTCCTTTTTGCTAGTTGAGCTATCTTTTACCATGACAAGCATTGTAGTGTTTCTTTCTCTTCTTCTTTTAACCCACTCTCTTGTTCTATTATTACCAATTAGTCTCCAGTTCGGTCCCGGATAACAAAAGCCTCTCAGATGTATAATACATTGAACATTGGCAAGAAAATTTTTCTTTTCTACCTCAAGTGTTATTGTTATGAAACCAAATTAGTTGCTCTTGAATAAAAATTGTTTGTTTTTATTTTTCTCTTTTATTTTCGTACTTATCAATCAATAAGTTTGCTCATTTCAGTTATAGTCCATGCTTTTTGTTATGACCTTCCACACTTACTTGTACCTCTTTAAAAACTAAATCATTGTCGCCATTAACTTATTGCCGCTATCTTCATACATAAACCCTTTTAGATGTTTTTGCCTCACCACCTTATCTTTTTTAACCCGCCCAATGTTCTTTTTATAATCCTATGGGAAAGGGGTGTCAAAGTTTGAGCTGTCCATTTATATTGCTTTATCTTTCCATAGCTAGTTGAGCTATCTTCTATCATAATTGGGATCATAGTATTTTTCTCTATTTTTGTTTTTCTAACCCACTATCTCTTCCATTCTCTTATTTTATTCTTGTACTAATCTCTTTCTAATTGGCTCACTGATAGCTATACTTCTTACTCGTTCAACATTTTGAATATTGGCATGTAAATTTTTTTCTTCGATCGCTTGTGTTATATTCCTCCGTTTTATTATCACCTTCCATACTCACTTGTACCCCATCAAAACATAAATTTTTATTACCATGAACTTGCTGCCGCTGTCTTTCCATATTAACCTTTTTATATCTTTTTTGCTTGATCCCTTTTTTCTTCATTAACCAAGTGTTTATTCTTTTTTATTCAATAGAAGAAAGAGCTGTTCAAGTCCGGCTTATCCATCTCTATTCCTTTATCTTTCTCTGTCCAAATTGAATTAGATTTTTGAATAATCATCATCATAGTGTCTTTCTCTTTTTTTCCTTCTAACGCAGTTCATTCGTGCTTCCCTTCTTCTGCTCCGCCATCATTCCTTCTCAGCTGGTTCCTTAATACCAAGGCCTTTTTCTTGCGCAACACCTTGAATCGGTTGTGTGAAATTTTATTGTTCTATCTAATGTCTCATATTCTCTATTTTTTATCATCACCATCCATGCTCACTTGCACTAGTTTAACAAATAAATTTTTAGGACCATGAACTGAACGCCACTGTTATTCCGTATTAACCTTTTTTGATGTATCTATCTCATCCCCTCTTGCTATGTAACCCACTGTCTATTCCATTCTAAACCCTAAGAGGAAGAGTTGGTCGAGTCTGAGCAGTCCATCTATAATGCCTACCCTTTGCGTTTGCCAGTTGAGCTATTTTCTACTGTAATTAGTATTATAGTATATCTCTCTTTTTCTTCTGACCTTAAAAAAAATAAATTTTTATCACCAAGCTCTTACTGCCGCTATCTTCCTACGTTAACCATTTTAGATGCATCCGCCACTTCCCTTTTCTCTTCTTTAATATACTGTTTTTTTCTTTCTAGAAACCTAAGTGAAGGAGTTGTATAAGTCTGAGTTGTTCTCCTCTGTTGAGCTATCTTTTACCATAACCCGCATTGTAGTGTTTCTCTCTCTTCTTCTTTTAACCCATCACCTCCTTCTCTCTTGTTCTATTCTTGTCCACTAGTCTTCACTTCGTTCCTGGATAACCAAGGCCTCTTACTTGTAAAATACCTTGAACATTGGTAAACAAATTTTTTTCTTCTATCACAAGTGTTATTGTTATGAAACCAAATTAGCTACTCTCGAACAAAAATCATTTGTTTTCATTTTTCTCTTTTATTTTCATACTTTTTCTCTTTTATTTTCATACTTATCAGTCAATAAGTTAGTTCACTTTAGTTATATTCCATACTTTTTATCAAGATCTTCCATGCTTACTTATACCCCTGTAAAGACTACATCATTGTCACCATTAACTTGTACCCGTTGTCTTCCCACAATAACCGTTTTAAATGTTTCTACCTCATCCTCTTAACTTTTTTAACCCAATCTTTGTTGCTTTCATAACCCCAAGAGAAAGGGTTGTCAAAGTTTGAGCTGACCATCTTCATTGTTTTACCTTTCCCATTTCTAGTTGATCTATCTTCCACCATATTCAGGATCACACAATCTTTTTCTATTTTCCTTTTCTAACCCATTACCTACTCCATTCTCTTGTTTTATTCCTGTACTAATCTCTCTTTAGTTGGCTCGCTGATAACTATACTTCTTACTTATTCAACACTTTGAATATTGGCATGTAAATTGTTTTCTTTGATCTCATGTGTTATATTTCTCACATTTTACTATCATCTTCCATACTCACTTACTCCCCATTAAAAAATAATTTTATTACCAAGAACTTGCTAGCGTTGTCTTTCCATATTAACCTTTTTTGATCTTTTTTGTCTTATCCATTTTTTCTTCTTTGAGCAAGTGTTTTTACTCGTGCAACACCTTAGATTGTTGGCAAGCAAATTTGTTCTTCAATCTCATGCCTTATATTTTTTATTTTTTATCATCTTCATCTATCATCACTTGCACTAGATTAGAAAATAAATTTGTATGACCATGACCTTAACGCCACTGTTATTCCACATTAACCATTTTAGATGTATCTGTCTCATTCTCTTTATTATCTCCAACCATTGTCTGTTCTTTTTTCAACCCTAAGAAGAAGAGTTGTTTGGGTCTGAGCTATCCGTCTTCATTGCCTAGCCTTTGCGTTTGCCAGTTGTGCTATCTTCTACTATTGGTAGGATTATTATATATCTCTATTTTTTTTCTTCTAACCTACCGTTTCTTCTATTTTCACATTCTTTTCCCACATCATTCTTCCTAATTTGGCTCCCTGATAATTAGGCCTTCTTCCTGTGCATGACCTTGAACATTTGGTAGCAAATTGTTTTTCTTCTTCGCATTTGTTATCTTGCTCTCTTTTTGTCATCACCATCTATGCTTAATTGCACCTTGTTAAAAAAATAATTTTTTATCACCAGGATCTTGCTGCCCCTTTCTTCATACATTAACCGTTTTAGATGCATCTGCTTCATCCATTTTCTCTTCTTTAATCTAATGTCTTTTTTAAAAAAACCCAGTGAAGGAGTTGCATGAGTCTGAGCTGTTCCCCTCTGTTAGTTTACCTTCCCTTTTGCCAGTTGAGCTATCTTTTACTATAACCACCATTGTAGTGTTTCTCTCTCTTTTTCTTTTAACCCACCACTTCCTTCTCTCTCTTGTTTATTCTTACTTACTGGTCTTCACTTCATTCCTGGATAACCAAGGCCTCTTACTTGTGCAATGCCTTAAACATTGGCAAGAAAGTTTTGTTCTTCTATCTCAAGTGTTATTGTTATGAAACCTAATTAGCTGCTCTCAAATAAAACTCATTTGTTTTCATTTTTTTCTTTTATTTTCTTACTTATCAATCAGTAAGTTAGTTTAATTCAATTATATTCCATGCTTACTGTACCCCTTTAAAAACTAAATTATTATCACCATTAACTTGTTGCCATTGTCTTCCCACATTAACCATTTTAGATGTTTCTACCACACCCAGTTATCTTTGTTAACCCGCTCTTTGTTTCTATTATAACCCCAAGAGAAAGAGTTGTCCAAGTTTGCACTGTCTACATCCGTTGTTTTATCTTTTCCATTTCTAGTTAAGCTATCTTCTATCATAATCGGGATCGTAGTATTTTTCGTTGTTTTTTTTCTAACCCACTACCTCCTCTATTCTCTTGTTTTATTCTTATACTAATCTCTCATTAGTTGGCTTGCTAATAGCTATATTTCTTAGTTGATCAACACTTTGAATATTGCCATGCAAATTTTTTTTTATCTCATGTGTTATATTTCTCCCATTTTATCATCACCTTCCATACACACTTACATCCCATTAAAAAATAAATTTTTATTACCATGAACATGCTACCGCAGTCTTCCCATATTAACCTTTTTAGATCTGTTTTGTCTCATCTGTTTTTAATTTTTTGACCAAGTGTTTATTCCTTTTTATCATTAGAAGAAAGAGCTATTTGAGTCTGGGTTATCCACCTCCATTACTTTATCTTTCTCTTTCTCGGTTGAATTAGATTTTTGAATAATCATCGTCAAAGTATCTTTATCTTTTTTTCTTCTAACCCTACATGTTCGTATTTCTCATCATTTGCTCTGGCATCATTGTTTCCCAATTGGTTCCCAAATACCAAGGCCTCCTACTTCTGTAACCCCTTGAATCGCTGGCAAGAAAATTTTGTTGTTCTATCTCATGTATTGTATTCCTTATTTTTTATAATCACAGTCCATGTTCACTTGCACTAGATTAAAAAATAAATTTTTATGACAATGAACTTAGCGGCACTAATATTCCACACTAACCCTTTCAAATGTATCTGTCTCATTCTCTTTATATTCTTTAATCACTTTCTGTTCCTTTTTGAACCCCTAAAAGAATAGTCGTTCGAGTCTGACCTATCCGTCGACATTGCCAAACCTTTGCATTTGCTAGTTGAGTTATCTTCTACTATAAATTGGATTGTAGTATATCTCTCTTTTTCTTCTGAGCTACTATTTTCTCTATTTTCTTGATCTATTCCCATACCATTTTTATTCAATTGGCTCCGTGAAAATTAAGCCTCTTTCCTATGCTTGACCTTGAACATTTGGGAGCAATTTTTTTCTTCTTTCACATGTGTTTTATTACTCTTTTCTTGTCATCACCATCTTTGCTTAATAGCACCCGATCAAAAAAATAAATTTTTATCCCTAGGAATTTGTTGCCCCTATCTTCCAATATTAACCCTTTCAGATGCTTCTGCCTTATCCCATTTCTTTTCTTTAATCTATTGTTTTCTTTTAGAACGCAAGTAAAAGAGTTATATGAGTCTGAGCTATTCCTCTCTCTTAGTTGACATTTCCTTTACCCAGTTGAGCTATCTTTTACCATAACCACCATTCTAGTGTTTCTCTCTCTCCTTCTTTTAACTCACCATCTCCTTGTCTCTCTTATTCTATTCTTGTGCACTGGTCTTCAATTCGTTCTCGGACAACCAAGGGCTCTTACTTGCGCAATACCTTGAGCATTGTCAAGCAAGTTTTTTTCTTCTATCTCAAGTGTCATCTAAGTTTGAGCATTCCATCTCCATTGTTTTACCTTTCCCATTTCTAGTGGAGTTATCTTCTATCATAAGCAAGATCGTCATATTTTTCTTTTTTTTTTTAGCTAACCCACTGTCTCATCCATTCTCTTGTTTTATTCTTGTAATAATCTCTCTTTAGTCAGCTCGTTGATAACTATACCTCTTACTTGTTCAACAATTACAATATTGGCTTGCAAACATTTTTCTTCTTTCTCTTATGTTATATTCCTCCCGATTTATCTTCACCATCCATAGTCACTTGCACCCCATTAAAAAGTAAATTTTTTTTACCATGAAGTTGCTGCCGTTGTCTTCCCATATTAACCTTGTTAGATCTTTTCGCCTTATCCCTGTTTTCTTCTTTCGTGAAGTGTTTACTCAATTTTAGTCACTAGAAGAAAGAGCTGTGCGACTCTGGGTTATCCGTCTCCATTACTTTATCATTCCCTTTCCCAGTCGAATTAGTTCTTTGAATAATCATCATCATTGTATCTCTCTCTTTTCTTCTTCCGACCCAGTGCATTCATAATTCTCTTCTTCTGCTCCTCGACCATTCTTTTATTGTTGCTTCCTTAATACCAAGCCTCTTACTTGTGCAACACCTTGAATTGTTGCTAAGCAAATTTTGTTCTTCTGTCTTATCGCTTCTATTTCCTCTTTTTTATCATTACCCTTACATGCTTGCTTGCTTCTTGATGCCACTGTTATTCTACGCTCACCCTTTCAGATGTATATGTTTCATCCTCTTTATATTCTTTACCCCACTGTTTATTCTTTTTTCAACCCAAGAGGAAAAGTTGTTCGAGTGTGAGCTGTCCGTCTGTGATTCCTAACATTTTTGTTTTCCAGTTGAGCTATCCTCTAATATAATTAGGATTATAGTATATCATTCTCGTTTTCTTCTGACCTATCGCTTCCTCTATTTTCTTGTTCTATTTGCACACTATTCTTCTTAAATTAGCTCCCTGATAATTAGATCACTTTCCTATGCATGACTTTGAACAGTGGGGAGTAGATTTTGTTTTTCTTATTTTGTACAAGTTATATTGCTTTCTTTTGTCATCGCCATTTATGCTTAATTACACCCGATTAGAAAAATAAATATTTATCACCAAGAACTTGCTACCCCTATCTTCCTACGTTAACCGTTTTAAATGCATGTACCTCATCACTCTTGTCATCTTTAGTCTACTGTATTTTTTTTAGAACCCGAAATGTAGGAGTCGTATGAGGCTGAGTTGTTCCCCTCTATCAGTTTACCTTCTTTTTTGCCAGTTGACCTATCTTTTGCCATAACGAGTGTAGTTCTATTCTTGCCACTAGTCTTCAGTTGGTTCCCGAATAACCATGGCCTCTTACTTGTGCAATACCTTGGACATTGTCAAGCAAATTTTGTTCTTCTATCTCAAGTGTTATCCAAGTTTGAGCTGTCCATCTCCATTGTTTTACCTTTCCCATTTCTAGTTGAGCTATCTTCTACCATAATCAAGATCGTCGTATCTTTCTTGGTTTTTTTACCTAACCCACCGTCTCATCCATTCTCTTGTTTTATTCTTGTACTAATCTCACTTTAGTTGGCTCGCCGATAACTATACCTTTTACTTGTTCAACAGTTAGAATATTGGCTTGCAAATTTCTTTCTTCTATCTCCTCTGTTATATTCCTCCCGGTTTATCATCACCTTCCGTACTCACTGGCACCCCATTAAAAAGTAATTTTTTCTTACCATGAACTTGCTGCCGTTGTCATCCCATATTAATGTTGTTATATTTTTTTTTCCTCATCCCTTTTTTTTTTCTTTTGCGAAGTTTTTATTCCATTTTACTCACCACAAGAAAAAGCTACTCGAGTCTAGGTTATCCGTCTCCGTTGCTTTATCATTCCTTTTCCTAGTTGAATTAGCTTTTTGAATAATCATTGTTGTTGTTTCTGTTCCTTTTCTTCTTCTAACCCAGCATATTCGTATTTCTCTTCTTCTGTTGCTGTACCATTCTTTTTTTGTTGGTTCCTTAATACCAAGCCTTTTACTTGCGCAACACCTTGAATCATTCGCAAGAAAATTTTATTCTTCTATCTTATGTCTTGCATTTCCCATTTTTTATCATCACCCTTACGTCCTTCCTTGCATCCTGATGCCACTGTTTTTTCGATATCCACCCTTTCAGATGTATTTGTTTCACCCTCTTTATATTTTTTATGCCACTGTCTATTCATTTTTCAACCTAAAAGGAAAAGTTGTTCGAGTCTGAGCTGTCCGTCTACCCTACCAAACATTTTCGTTTGCTAATTGGGCTATCTTCTATTATAATTAGGGTTATAGTATATCTTTCTTTTTTTCTTCTGACCTACCGCTTCCTTTATTTTCTTCTTCTATTCTCACACCATTTTTCCTTAATTGGCTCCCTGATAATTATGTCTCCTTCCTATGAATGACTTTGAACTGTGGGGAGTAAATTTTTTTTCTTCTTTTGCACGCGTTATATTGCCTTCTTTTTGTCATTGCCATTCAAGCTTAACTGCACCCTGTTAGAAAAATAAATTCTTATCACCAGCAACTAGCTACCCCTATCTTCCTAAGTTAACCATTTTAGATGCATCTACCTTATCTCTTTTGTCTTCTTTAATCTACTACATTTTTTGTACAACCCCAAGTGTAGGAGTTGTATGAGTCTGAGTTGTTCTCCTCTATCTAAATTGTTCCTTTTTTCCAGTTAACCTACCTTTTGCCACAATGAGCATTGTTCTATTCTTGCCACTAGTCTTTAGTTGGTTCCCGGATAAGCAAGGCCTCCTAATTGTGAATTACCTTGAACATTGTCAAGCAAATTTTGTTCTTCTATATTAGGTGTTATCCAATTTTAAGCTGTCCATTTCCATTGTTTTGCCTTTCCCATTTCTAGTTGAGCTATCTTCTACCATAATAAGGTTCATAGTATTTTTCTCTGTTTTTTTACCTAACCCACCGTCTCCTCTATTCTGTTGTTTTTTTCTTGTACTAATCTCTCTTTAGTTGGCTCACCGATAACTAAAGCTCCTACTTATTCAATAGTTAGAATATTGGCTGGCAAATTTTGTTCTTCTATCTCCTATGTTATATTTTTACTGGTTTATCATCACCTTTCTTACTCACTTGCACCCCATTAAAAAGAAAATGTTTTTTACCATTAACTTGCTGCCGCTGTTTTCTTGTGTTAACCTTGTTAGATCTTTTTGCCTAATCCATTTTTTCTTCTTTCCCCAAGTGTTTACTCCATTTTAGTCACTAGAAGAAAGAGCTGCTCGAGTCTGGGTTATCTGTCTCCGTTGCTTTATCATTCCCCTTCATAGTTGAATTAGGTTTTTGAATAATCATCATCACTGTATCTCTTTCCTTTCTTCTTCTAACCCAGCCAATTCGTATTTCTCTTCTTCTACTACTGCACCATTCTTTTTTTGTTGGTTCCTTAATACCAAGCCTCTTACTTCTACAACACCTTGAATCGTTGGCAAGCAAAATTAGTTCTTTTGTCTTATGCCGTGTATTTCCTATTTTTTATCATCACCCTTACATCCTTGTTTGCATCTTGATGCAACTTTTATTCTATGTTCACCCTTTCATATGTATCTGTTTCATCCTCTTTATATTCTTTACCCCATTGTCTATTCCTTTCAAACGTTTTCATTTGCCAGTTAAGCTATCTTCTATTATAATTAGGATTGTAGTATATCTTTTTCTTTTTCTTTTGACCTATCGTTTCCTCTGTTTTCTTATTCTATTCTCGCACCATTCTTCCTCAACTGCCTCCCTGATAATTACGTCTCTTTCCTATGCATGACCTTGAATTTTGGGGAGCAAATTTTTTTCTTCTTTTGCACGCGTTATATTGCCTTTTTTTCATCATCGCCATTCAAGCTTAACTGCACCCTATTAGAAACATAAATTCTTATCACTAGCAACTAGCTACCCCTATCTTCCTACGTTAACCATTTTAGATGCATTAACCTCATCTCTTTTGTCTTCTTTAATCTACTGCACTTTTTTTTTTACAACCCCAAGTGTAGGAGTCGTATGAGTCTGAGTTGTTCCCCTCTGTCTGAATTATTCCTTTTCGCCAGTTGACCTATTTTTTGCCACAATGAGTGTTGTTCCATTCTTACCGCCAGGCTTTAGTTGGTTTCCGGATAAGCAAGGCCTCCTACTTGTGAATTACCTTGAACATTGTCAAGCAAATTTTGTTCTTCTATCTTAGGTGTTATCCAATTTTAAGCTGTCCATTTCCATTGTTTTATCTTTCCCAGTTCTAGTTGAGCTATCTTCTATCATAATAAGGTTCATAGTATTTTTCTCCATTTTTTTACCTAACCCATCGTCTCCTCTATTCTCTTGTTTTCTTCTTGTACTAATCTCTTTAGTTGGCTCGTCGATTACTATACCTCTTACTTGTTCAACAGTTAGAATATTGGCTTGCAAATTTTTTCTTCTATCTCCTATGTTATATTTTTACCAGTTTATCATCACTTTCCTTACTCACTTGCACCCCATTAAAAAGTAAATTTTTTTTACCAGTAACTTGCTGCCCTATGTTAACCTTGTTAGATCTTTTTGGCCTCATCCCTTTTTTCTTCTTTTGCCCAGTTATTACTCTATTTTAGTCACTAGAAGAAAGAGTTGCTCGAGTCTGGATTATGTGTCTCTATTGCTTTATCATTCCTTTTCACAGTTGAATTAGGTTTTTGAATAATCATCATCATTGTATCTCTCTCCTTTCTTCTTCTAACCCAGCGCATACGTATTTCTCTTCTTCTGCTTCTACACCATTCTTTTTTTGTTGGTTCCTTAATACCAAGCTTCTTACTTTTACAACACCTTGAATCATTGGCAAGCAAATTTAGTTCTTTTGTCTTATGTCGTGTATTTCCGATATTTTATCATCACCCTTCCATCCTTGTTTGCATCTTGATGCCACTGTTATTCTACGTTCACCCTTTCACATGTATCTGTTTCATCTTCTCTATTTTCTTTACCCGATTGTCTATTCCTTTCAAACGTTTTCATTTGCCAGTTGAGCTATCTTCTATTATAATTAGGATTGTAGCACATCTTTTTATTTTTCTTCTGACCTATCGCTTCCTCTTTTTTCTTGTTCTATTCTCGCACCATTCTTCTTCAATTGGCACCCTGATAATTACGTCTCTTTCTTATGCATGACCTTGAAAAGTGGGGACCAATTTTGTTTTTATTTTATACGTGTGATATTGCTTTCTTTTTGTCATCGCCAATCATGCATAATTGCACCCTATTAGAAAAATAAATTTTTATCACCAGGAACTTGCTACCCCTATTTTCCTACGTTAACTGTTTTAAATGCCTCTACATTATCTCTCTTGTCTTCTTCATCCTACTACAATTTTTTTAGAACCACAAGTGTAGGAGTTGTTCCACTTTGTTAGTTTATCGTCTCTTTTGCCAGTTGACCTTTCTTTTGCCATAACGAGTATTGTTTTATTCTTGTCACTGGTCTTCAGTTGGTTCCCGGATAAGTAAGGCCACTTACTTATGTAATATTTTGAGCATTGTCAAGCAAATTTTGTTATTCTATCTTAGGTGTTATCCAAGTTTGAGCTGTCCATCTCCATTATTTTACCTTTTCCATTTCTAGTTGAGCTATCTTCTATCATAATCAAGGTATTTTTCTTAGTTTTTTTAGCTAACCCACTATCTCATCCATTCTCTTGTTTTATTCTTGTACTAATCTCTCTTTAGTTGGCTCGTTGATAACTATACCTCTTATTTGTTCCATAGATAGAATACTAGCTTGCAAATTTTTTTCTTCTATCTAATTTGTTATATTCCACCCGGTTTATCATCATCTTCCATACTCACTTGCTCCCCATTAAAAAGTAAATTTTTTTTACCATGAATTTGCTACAGTTGTCTTCCCATAGTAACCTTGTTAGATCTTTTTACCTCATCCTTTTTTTCTTCTTTTGCCAAGTGTTTATTCCAGTTTAGTCTCCAGAAGAAAGAGCAGCTCGAGTCTGGGTTATCCATCTCCGTTGCTTTATCATTCCCTTTCCCAGGTGAATTAGTTTTTTGAATAATTATCATCATTATATCTCTCTATTTTCTTCTTCTAACCCAGCGCATTCGTACTTCTCTTCTTCTACTCCTGCACCATTTTTTTTTTGTTGGTTCCTTAATACTAAGCCTCATGTGCGATACCTTTAATCGTTACCAAGCAAATTATGTTCTTCTGTCTTATGTCTTGTATTTTCTATTTTTATCATCATCCTTACATGCTTGCTTGCATCTTGATGCCACAGTTATTCTACGTTCACCTTTTCAGATGTATCAGCTTCATCATATTTATATTCTTTACCCCACTGTCTGTTCCTTTTTCAACCCAAGAGGAAAAGTTGTTCGAGTCTGAGCTATTCGTCTACATTACCTAGCATTTTCATTTGCCAGTTAAACTATCTTCTATTACAATCAGGATTATAGTGTCTTTCTCTTTTTCTTCTGCCCTACCGCTTCCCCTATTTTCTTATTCTATTCCCGCACCATTCTTCCTCAATTGGCTCCCTGATAATTAGGTCTCTTTCCAATGCATGACTTGAACAGTGGGGAGCAAATCCTTTTTTCATGACTTGAACAGTGGAGAGAAAATTTTTTTTTCTTCTTTTCCATGTGTTATTTTGCTTTCTTTTTGTCATCACCATTCAAGCTTAATTGCACCCTTTTAGAAAAATAAATTTTTATCACCACGAACTTGCTACCCCAATCTTTCTACGTTAACCGGTTTAGATGCATCCACCTCATTTCTCTTGTTTTCTTTAATCTACTACATTTTTTTTAGAACCACAAGTGTAGGAGTTATACGAGTCTGTGTTGTTCCCCTCTGTTAGTTTACCCTCTCTTTTCCCATTTGACCTCTTTTTTGCCATAACGAGCATTGTTCAATGCTTGTCACTGGTCTTCAGTTGGTTCCTGGATAAGTAAGGCCTCTTACTTGTGTAATACCTTAAACATTGTCAAGAAAATTTTTTCTTCTATCTCAGGTGTTATCCAAGTTTGAGCTGTCCATCTCCATTATTTTACCTTTCCCATTTCTAGTTGAGCTATCTTCTAAATAATCAAGATCGTAGTATTTTTCTTTTTGTTTTTAGCTAACCCACTGTCTCATCCATTCTCTTGTTTTATTCTTATACTAATCTTTCTTTAGTTGGCTCACCGATAACTATACCTCTTACTTGTTCAACAAATGGAATGTTGGCTTGCAAATTTCTTTCTTCTATCTCCTTTGTTCTATTCCACCCGGTTTATCATCACCTTCCATACTCACATGCACCCCATTAAAAAGCAAATTCTTTATACCATGAACTTGCTTCAGCTATCTTCCCATATTAACCTTGTTAAATCTTTTTTGCCTCATCTCTTTTTTCTTCTTTCGCCAAGTGTTTATTCCATTTTAGTCACCAGAAGAAAGAGCTGCTTGAGTCTGGGTTATCCGTCTCCTTTGCTTTATCTTTCCCTTTCCTAGTTGAATAAGTTCTTTGTTTGCATCTTGATGCCATGTTATTCTACGTTCACCCTTTCAGATGTATCTGTTTCCTCCTCTTTATATTCTTTACCCCACTGTCTGTTCCTCTTTCAACCCAAGGGGAAAAGTTGTTCAATTCTGAGCTGTCCGTCTACATTATCTAACATTTTCATTTACCATTCGAGCTATCTTCTATTATAATTAGGATTACAGTATATCTTTCTTTTTTTCTTCTACCCCACTGCTTTCTCTATTTTCTTGTTCTATTCCCGCACCATTCTTCCTCAATTGGCTCCCTGATAATGAGGTTTCTTTCCTATGTATGACCTTGAATAGTGGGGAGAAATTTTTTTTTCTTCGTTTGCATGTGTTATTTTGCTTTCTTTTTGTCATCGCCAATGAAGCTTAATTGCACCCTATTAGAAAAATAAATTTTTATCACCAGGAACTAGCTACACGTATCTTCTTACATTAATCGTTTTAGAAGCATCTACCTTATCTCTCTTGTCTTCTTTAATCTACTGGATTTGTTTTTTTAGAACCCCAAGTGTAGCAGTTGTTTGAGTCTGAATTGTTCCCTTCTGTCTGAGTTGTTCCCCTCTGATAGTTTACCTTCTCTTTTGCCAGTTGACCTATCTTTTGCCATAACGAGCGTTATTCTATTCTTGCCACTAGTCTTCAGTTGGTTCCCGGATAAGCAAGGCCTCTTACTTGTGCAATACCATTAACATTGTCAAGTAAATTTTGTTCTTCTAGCATAGGTGCTATCCAAATTTGAGTTGTCTATCTCCGTGGTTTTACTTTTCCCATTCTAGTTGACCTATCTTTCACCATAACCAAGATCGTAGTATTTTTCTCTGTTTTTTTTACCTAACCCGCCGTCAAATCCATTCTCTTGTATTCTTCTTGTACCAATCTCTCATTAGTTGGCTCGTTGATAACTATACCTCTTACTTGTTCAACAGTTACACTATTTTCTTGCAAATTGTTTTCTTCCATCTCCTATGTTATATTCCTCCTGGTTTATCATCACATTCCATACTCACTTGCACCCCATTAAAAAGTAAATCTTTCTTGCCATGAACTTGCTGCCACCATCGTCCTATATTAACCTTGTTAGATCTTTTTTACGTCATCCTTTTTTTCTTCTTTCGCCAAGTGTATATATCATTTTGGTCACCAGAAGAACGAGCTGCTTGAGTCTGGGTTATCCCTCTCCGTTTCTTTATCATTCCCTTCCCTAGTTGTATTAGTTTTTTGAATAACCATCATCGTTGTATCTTTCTCTTTTCTTCTTCTAACCCAGCGCATTTGTATTTCTCTTCTTCTGTTCCTGCACCATTCTTCTTTTTTTGTGGTTCCTTAATACCAAGCCTTTAACTTATGCAACACCTTGAATCGTTTATAGGAAAATTTTGTTCTTTTGTCTCACGTCTTCTATTCCCCATTTTTATCATAACCATACATGCTTGCTTGCATATTGATGCCACTGTTATTCTAAGTTAACCCTTTCAGATGTATCTGTTTCATCCTTTTTATAATCTTTAGCCCACTGTCTATTCCTTTTTGAACCAAGAGGAAAAGTTTTTTGAGCCTGAGAAGTCCGTCTACATTACCCAACATTTTCATTTTCCAGTTGAGCTATCTTCTATTATAATTAGGATTATAGTATATCTTTCTTCTTTTCTTCTGACCTACTGCTTCCTCTATTTTCTTATTCTATTCATGCACCATTCTTCTTCAGTGGCTCCCTGATAATTAGGCCTCTTTCCTATGCATGACCTTAAACAGTAGGGAGCAAAATTGTTTTCCTTCTTTTACACGTGTTTTATTGCTTTCTATTTGTCATCGCCATTCACACTTAATTACACCCTATTAGAAAAATAAATGTTTATCAACAGGAACTTGCTACCCCTATCTTCCTATGTTAACCGTTTTAGAAGCATCTACCTCATCTCTCTTGTCTTTTTTAATCTACTGTATTTATTTTTAGAGCCCCAAGCGTAGAAGTTGTATGAGTTTGAGTTGTTCCCCTCTGTTAGTTTACCTTCTCTTTTTCCAGTTGGCATATCTTTTGCCCTAATGAGTGTTGTTCTATTCTTGCCACTGGTCTTAAATTGCTTCCCAGATAAGCATGGCCTCCTATTTGTGTAGTACCTTGAACATGCATGCAAGTTTTATTCTTCTATCTCGAGTATTATAGTTATGAACCCAAATTAGCTGCTCTCGAATAAAACTCTTTTGTTTTCATTTTTCTCTTTTATTTTCTTACGTATCAATTAATAAGTTAGTTCAATTCGGTTATATTCCATACTTTTCATCCTCACTTTCCTTGCTTACTTGTCACCATTAACTTATTGCCACTGTCTTCCTACATTAACAGTTTTAGATGTTTCTACCTCAGCCTCTTATCTTTTTAAACCCACTCTCTATTTCTTTTATAACCCGAAGAGAATGGGTTGTCCAAGTTTGGCCTATCCATCTCCATTGTTTTACTTTTTTCCCATTTCTAGATGATCTATCTTCAATCTTATTCAGGATCATAGTATTTTTCTCTGTCTCTTTTTCTAACCCACCACCTCTTCCATTCTCTTGTTTGTTTCATGTACTAATATCTCTTTAGTTGGGTTGCTAATAACTTTATCTCTTACTTGTTCAACGATTTGAATATGGGCATGAAAATCTTTTTCTTCTGTCTCCTATGTTATATTCATCATTTTTTATCATCACCTTCTGTACTCACTTGCACCCTGTTAAATAATAAATTTTTATTGCCATGAACTTGCTGCCACTTTTTTCCCATACTAACTTTTTTAGACCTTTTTGCCTCATCACATTTTTCTTCTTTGACCAAGTGTTTTCTTCCTTTTTATTCACAGAAGAAAAAGTTGTTCGAGTCTAGGTTATCCGTCTTTATTACCTTATCTTTCCTTTTCCCAGTTGATTAGATTTTTGAATTATCATGATCATAGTATCTCTCTCTTTATTTTGGGTTATCCATCTCCTTTGTGTTATCTTTCCCTTTCCCAGTTTAGATTTTTGAATAATTATCGTCATGGTATCTCTCTCTTTTCTTCTTCTAACCCAGCGTATTCGTATTTCTCTTCTTTTGTTCTTACACCATTCATTTTTCAAATTTTTCCTTAATAACCAAAGCCTTTTACTTGTGCAACATCTTGAATCGTTGGCAAGCGATTCTTTTATCTTCTATATTTTGTCTTATGTTCGGTTTTTATTATTAGCATCCATGCTCACTTGCACCACATTAAAAAGTAAATTTTTATCTCCATGAATGTGATGCCACAATTATTCCACATCAACCCTTTTAGATATATTTGTGTCATCGTATTTATGTTCTTTAACCCACTATCTATTTTTTTTTTTGGAACACCGAGACAAAGAGTGGGTCGCGTTTGCGCTGTCCATTTACATTACCTTACCTTTTCTTTTGCCGTTTAAGCTATCTTCTACTATATTTAGGATCGTAGTATATATCTCTCTTTTTCTTCTAAACTACCACTTCCTTTTTTTTCTTGTTCTATTCCCACACGTTCTTTTTCAGTTAGTTCTCAGATAACCAAGGCCTCTTACTTTTTTTTTTCTCTTTTATTTCTCATTTGGAATAGAAATGTTTCTCTTAAATAAAACTCGTTTGTTTTCATTTTTTCTCTTTTATTTTCTTGCTTATAAATCAAGTAGTTGGTTCACTTTAGTTATATTCATTAGTTTTTATAGGTTGGCAAACCATGTACACGCCAATGATTAATAATCGAGTTTGCAACATTTGACATTGGCTAAGTGGTCTTAGTACACAGGCTTGATTTGAGTTTTTAAAGCAACTGAAAAAATAAATGCGAAACTACAGAATTCAAGGATAGACTTTTCACTGGGAATCTCATCGGGTTAACTAGGAAGTCACTAGGAAAAAAACTATACATGTCATGGACTGATTACACTCCCTAGCATTCTTACTAGCTTCATTGGATGACTTACATGGAAAACAGTATCCATGCTCTGGCGGTGGCAGGGTTGCCAGGAAGCTCGCTAGTAAGCTCGCCTCAGCGAGCCAATGATCTTGTCCTAGAAAATAGTTGATTCACCAAGATTTTGAAGCGATTATATAATGAACCCTTCTCTTAGGGTTTCAATACACAGAGAACGAGAGCTATGTTACCTACGCTACTTCAAGAAGTTCTCATATCTTCGCTTAGCCAAAATCATCATAGACTTGGGTTTTTGATATTCAGGGTTGAATATTGGTTTTTGATCGTTGTGATACGAGC
>QLOD02104140.1:11452-22839 GCA_003260245.2 Sideroxylon spinosum | reverse complement strand
ACGAATGCGACATCGTTAGAGGACCAAGTTAACTCATTGTCGAAGATTGTAAAGAACTTATACAAAGCAGTACAAGAATGCAATCAACAAATTGAAGCAATCAAGAATAAGTTGAACAATGCTAGAGAGTCAAGCCAAACTCCTGCTTCCCCAAAACTATAAGAACTAGCAGAATCATCCAACAAGCAAGAAGAAACTCCAAAAAGCTTACCGGTTTCTACTGATGGTTTCGTCCCTGTTGATCAGCTGAAGGAGTTTATCTGGGGCACATTAAAAGACAAGAGCGAGGAAACACCAAGATCTTCTCTCACATACACTAAGCCTTACACCTGTCGAATTGATCAGCTGAAGATGCCTGCTGATTACCAACCCCCGAAATTCCAACAATTTGACGGCAAAGGAAATCCAAAACAACACATCACTCACTTTGTGGAAACTTGTAGCAATGCTGGAACCGAAGGAGATCTTTTGGTTAGACATTCTGTTCAAACTCTCAAGGGCAATGCATTTGATTGGTACTGTGATCTAAAGGCTGGCACCATTGACAGTTGGGATCAATTAGAGCAAGAATTTCTCAACAGATTCTACAGTACCCGCCGAACCGTGAGTATGATTGAGCTCACCAACGCCCACCAGTGGAAAGAAGAACCCGTCATCGACTTCATCAACAGATGGAGAAATTTGAGTTTCAACTGCAAGGATAGGCTATCTGAAGCTTCAGTAATTGAGATGTGCATTCAGGGCATGCATTGGGAGCTTTGTTACATCATTCAAGGCATCAAGCCCAAAACTTTTGAAGAATTGGCTACTCATGCTCATGACATGGAGCTCAGTATTACAGCAAGTGGTAATCAAAGAATACTAATTTAAGAGTCTCAGAAAGGAGAAGGCAAACCAGAAAATAGCCGTAAGGGGGGCAAGAGTTTCTCTAAACCAACCAACAAAGAATCCATGTCTATCTCCACTACACCGATGAAGATTTCTACATCGGCCAAAACTTCAAACAAACCCAAGAAGAAAGATACAGAGAAAGACGAATCTAACCAAGGAAGAGGATGGAAAAGACTTACGCCCGAGGAAATGCAAGCAAAGGACTATCCGTTTCCAGATTCTGAAGTTCCTTGAATGCTCGAGGATTTGTTAAACTTAAGCTCATTGAACTTCTAAAGATAAAGCGCCCTGAAGAAGTAGATAAAGTTAATGATCCGAATTATTGCAAGTATCACCGGTTAATCAGTTATTCTACTCAGTAATGCTTCATTCTCAAGGAAAAGATCATGCAGTTGGCAAGCCAAGGAAAGATCCTTCTAGAAGAAGAAAATGAGCTGGCGGCCACCAACCAAACTATTGCTATGATTGGCTTTGTTGATCCTACACTTGAAAGTTCGATTCCCTAGTTTGAAGTTCAATTTGGATCGTTTGATCCAATAAAAATATCCATATGTCAACCTAGTTCTTTTACACAACCAATGACATGTGAAAGTGCTATAGAAAAAGTAATTGATTCAGCTGAAGAAGGTTGGACGCTCATCACTCGCAAAAGAAAATGCAAGTCAATGTCACACCGTCCTCAAATAATTCACTACAAGCAGAAATTTATAAGATCTGACAGAAAGAAACAGTGGAAGAAGAAGAATGTCCAAAAAGTAATATCAACTACAACTGTCGAGACTTTTGTTCAACCCCAACGTACTCCTATCACTTTATGGGAGTTCTTTCCAAAATCTTGGCAGAAAGTTGATCGACACAATTTTGAGACTGTTGAATGCCAAGTAGTAAATGTAAGAGAGTCAACGGAAGAAAGAGTTGAATCATCTTTAACACCTATGCAGACGCCAGCAGAACTTAAATTTGAAACCTGCGGTAATACACCTATTGCTGGTATGAAGAACCTGAATTCTTAGACGAAGATCTTCTACTTGGTTCAACACCACATAATCGTCCTCTTTTCATCTCTGGCTATATACGTGAGCAAAGATTGAATAGAATGCGTGTTGATGGCAGATCAGCAGGTAACATTTTGCCTCTTCGTGTGATGAGAGAATTAGGCATTGGTATGGATGAATTATCACACAGTCACTTGATGATTCAAGGTTTTAATCAAGGTGGGCAGAGAGCGATTAGGGTAATCCGTCTCAGCTTGCTTATTGATGACATGACATCAATTGCATTGTTTTACGTGATTGATGCCAGAACTTCATATAATATGTTATTGGGTTGACTTTGGATTCATGAACATAGTGTGGTTCCTTCTACTCTTCATCAGTGCCTCAAGTACTGCCGTGATAATGAGGTCAGAAAGATTGTAGCAGATGAGAAGCCCTTCACTGAAACTGAATCACATTTTGCTGATGCTAAATTCTATTTAGCACATACGGTGGTGGAAAAACTACAACTAGTGAGTACTTCATCAACGAACAAGTTACAATAAAGTGTTAATCTCCTAGATGACAAGAATGGTAAGATTTATGATCAAAAGAAGAAAATCAACAAACCTATCAAAAGCAACGATGAGAAGTGTGACGTAAAAATCTCTGAGAATGCCACTCCAGTACTTCGGTATGCACCAAAGGCTCGAAAAGTTAATACCAAGCCTTGGATGGATTAACTCTTCCAATCACAAGCATCAATCAAATGAAGGTGACTAAGATAATTCCAGGATTTATTTGATCGACACAAAGTCCCAAATTAGAGCATGGTGACCTTCCTTCTACTTGCACAAATGAGGGTTTTGATCCGAATGCATAAAAACTCTTTGCAAAAGTTGGATACGATCTAAAGTAGTCTTCTACATTAGGAAAGCTACCACTAGAAGCTGATCGACTAAATGGGCATAGATTAAACTCAACTTAAAAGATGCTAAGACAATAAGGATATGCGGTATAGAGTTCTTGGTCAGGCCTTGGCTTCAGTCCATCTGCTCCAGCGCGTATCGTCATAAAGAAGTCAGCCAACTATATTACTGCTGAGGAAGAGGAATCACCAGTACCAGTCAAACCTTCTGTCTTTGATCATTTGGAAGAAGTAAATACACAAATCTCAGACTTTGATCGTTTGGAAGAAGTAAATCTGTAAATGTTAGCTTCTCATTGCTTGGAGAACACAAGTCCAAGAGTATCAGTTTTTGACCACTTAGGAAAGACAAAGTCAAGATACTCAGCCTTTGATCGATTGGGGGTAGAAAATTTGGCATTAAATGAAGTCATCGCATCTCCTGCACCTAGAAAATCTGTCAAGAGTAGATTAGGAATCTCTATGAAGACTATTGAAAAGAAAGAAAATATTGATGTTATCTTGGGAGACCCCAAAAATCTCAGAAGCAAAATACCATCTCGCATGAAGCGTCATACTGCTCTGATAGTGACAGTGAAGGAAGAGTTAAAAGTGAAACGGCAAACAGTAGTAGTCACAAGATCTTCTGTTGAGACATTAATTGCTGTTTCTGATGAAGCAAATGTTGAATACTCATTTCACATCAGTGCAAGTGATGAAGAAATTCAAGTAGAAGAGGAAGCTGAATATGCTCCGCTAGAACTTGAAGAAGGTGTTAAGTCCACTGTTGATGACTTGAAAGCAATCAATCTTGGTATACTAGAAGACCCTCGACCTATTTACGTAAGTGCTCTCCTAATCCCTAAAGAAGAAAAGGCTTATATTGAGCTTCTCATAGAGTATAAGGATGTCTTTGCTTGGAGTTACAAAGAAATGCCTGGGTTAGACCCTAAAGTTGCTGTTCATCATTTAGCAGTAAAGCAGGGTGCTCGACCAAGCTCAACATCGATTCCGACCAGAATTGGACCCAAGGATTGAAGCCAAAGTCAATAAACTCATTGAAGCTGGATTTATTCAAGAAGTCAAAATATCCAACTTGGATTTCGAGTATTGTCCCTATCAAAAAGAAGAACCGAAAAATTCAAGTATGTGTCGACTTTCGAGACCCCAACCATGCTTTCCCAAAAGATGATTTTCCGCTCCCACTGAAAGAACTCATGGTGGATGCTACTACTGGTCATGGGGCCTTATCCTTTATGGATGGCTCGTCTGGCTAAAATCAAATTCGCATGGCACTATGAGACGAAGAGTTGACAGCTTTTTGTACACCCAAGGGTATATACTATTACAAAGTAATGCCATTTGGATTGAAAAATACAGGAGCCACTTATCAAAGAGCGATGCAAAAGATCTTCAACGACATGCTTCATAAAAATATTGAATGCTACATGGATGATATTGTTGTGAAGTCAAAAAAGAGGGTAAATCATATTCAAGATCTAAAGAAAAGTTTTGATCACCTACATCGATATCAGCTCAAAATGAATCCCTTGAAATGCTCCTTTGGTGTTACCTCTGGAAAGTTCCTTGGGTTCGTTGTACATCGTCGTGGTATTGAAATAGATAAAACAAAGATTGACTCTATCTTGAAGATGCCTGAACTTCAAAATATTCATGAGCTTAACAGTCTCCAGGGGCGATTGGCCTATCTTCGTCGATTCATTTCAAATTTAGCTAGTCGTTGTCAACCATTCAGTCGATTAATGAAAAAAGGAGTTCTATACGAATGGGATGAAGCATGTAGCAATACCTTTAAAAGCATTAAAATTTATTTGATAAAATCACCAGTATTGGCCGCTCTTATTCTTGGGAAGCCATTGGTATTATACATAGTTGCACAAGAATAATATGTTGGGGCTTTACTTGCTCAAGAAAATGAAAAGAGAAAAGAAAATGTCATTTACTATCTTAGTAGAATGATGACCCTCAATGAGCTAAATTACTCACCAATTGAAAAGATGTATTGGCCCTAGTATTTGTAATTCAAAAATCGTGACATTATTTTCAAGCTCATACTGTTTATTTCATCTCTAAAGCTAATCCCGTCAAGTACATCATGTCGAAGCCAGTCTTATCTGATCGAGTACCAAGATGGTCTCTTCTTTTTCAAGACTTTGAAATCATTTATGTGCCCCAGAAGGCAGTTAAAGGACAAGCCTTAGCTGATTTCTTAGCTGATCATCCCATATCTGCTGATTGGGAGCTATTAGAAGAACTACCAGATGAAGATGTTCTTTATGTGGAAGTTCGACAACCTTGGAAGATGTATTTCAATGGAGCAGCTCAATGTAATGGTGTAGGAGTTGGTATAGTGTTTCTCACTCTAGAAGGAGATGTTTTGTCTTATGCCTTTACTCTTACACAGCTTTTTTCAAACAATAAAGCTAAATATCAAGCAC
Source organism: Sideroxylon spinosum (assembly GCA_003260245.2). Taxonomy (NCBI): domain Eukaryota; kingdom Viridiplantae; phylum Streptophyta; class Magnoliopsida; order Ericales; family Sapotaceae; genus Sideroxylon; species Sideroxylon spinosum. The sequence goes on along the minus strand of QLOD02104140.1, from coordinate 17,608 downwards.
TCATACTCGGGTTAGAAATGGCTGTTGACATGAAATAGTTAAAACTAAATGTTTATGGAGATTCAAAATTGATAATCAATCAACTGCTAAACATTTACAAAAAAAGAAGGCCTGAGCTTGTTCCTTACTATGACTATGCAACTCGATTGATAAGATGGCTTGGCGATATCACCTTGGAACACGTGTCGAGAAAAGATAATAAACAAGCAGATCCTCTGGCAAAGCTTACTTCAACACTTTCACTGCCTGATCAAGAGACGTGAATCTCAATTTGTCAAGAATGGGTCATTCCTCCGCTTTTCGATGATGAAGATAATGACGAAAGAGATGTCAATACAATATCAGTTTTTGAAATTGAGGAAAATGATTGATGTCACCCGCTTGTTGATTACCTACTCCATCAAAAGTTACCAAAAGATCCATGCAAAAGACATAAAACATTAAGCTTCAAGATTTGTCTACTACAAAGATACACTCTATCGCCGTTCATTTAAAGGATTTTTCTTCCATTGCCTAGGAGAGGTTGAAGCTGCACAAGCCTTAGAAGAAGCTCATTCTGGTGTGTGTGACGCTCATAAACTACATTTTCAAATCAAAAGGATGGGGTACTACTGGCCTACGATGGTAAAAGACTCTATGGAGTATGCTAAGAAATGTCAAACTTTTCAATTCCATGGAAACTTTATACATTAACCACCAAAACCGCTCCATCCAACTATCGCATCTTGGTCGTTTGATGCATGGGGGCTAGACGTAGTGGGGCCATTGCCTAAGTTTCTACTGGTCATTTGTATATTTTGGCAGTAACTAACTACTTCTCTAAGTGGGCTGAAGCTGTACCATTAAGAGAAGTTAAGAAAGAAAATATCGTGGATTTCATTCGCACTAATATCATCTTTAGATATGGTGTGCCGTGATACATCATCACTGACAATGGAAAGCCTTTCTATAATAGTTTGATGAACAAGTTATGTGAGAAGTTTAACTTCAAACAAAACAATTCTTCCATGTGCAATGCACCTCCAAATGGTCTTGCTGAAGCATTTAACAAAACTCTCAGAAATCTAGAGATTGGGACGAGAGAATCGAAGAAGCTCTTTGGGCTTATCGGACAACATATCGAACATCTACACAAGTTACTCCTTATGCTTTGGTATATGTGTGGAAGCTGTTCTTCCCCTTGAGCATCAAATTCCATCATTACGGATTGCCCTTCAAGCAGGTCTCACTTAGGAAGAAAATGCTCGCATGTGACTGGAAGAATTAGAAGTGCTTGATGAGAAGAGGCTTGATGCACAGCAACGTTTAGAATGTTATCACGCTCGTCTTTGCAGAGCATTCAACAAAATAGTCTACCCTCGATCATTTCAGAAAGGAGACTTAGTACTTGCAATAAGAAGACCCATCATTACCACCCACTGTACTGGCAACAAATTCAACTCCAAGTGGAATGGTCCATATATCGTACAAGAAATCTACTCAAATGGAGCATACAAAAGAGTTGCTAATGACGGTTTGAGAATCGGCCCCATAAATGGAAAATTCTTAAAGTGCTACTATCCTTAAGAATCATGTTCTACTTTTGGCCCACATGAGTATAAACTGTGAAAGACATAAAAAAAAATATTCGTCCTTATTTTTATGAACTACATTTGGCTTGATCCCACCTCGGCTATGTAGGTAGTTAAAATTATATTTCAAGCTCAGTCATCTATTTAGAAAATTCATTCATTCATTTCTTATTGTTATGAACTACGTTTGGCTTGATCCTACCTTAGGTATGTAGGCAGTTTGAAATTATATTTCAAGCTCAATCATCCATTCCAAAAATTCATTCATTCATTTCTTATTGTTATGAACTACGTTTGGCTTGATCCTATCTTAGGTACATAGACAGTTTGAAATTATATTTCAAGCTCAGTCATCCATCCCAAAAAAACAAAAAAATCACAAAGTACATGATTCTTGTCAAAATGAATAATTTATTCCCAAAAAAAAAGAGGTCTTTGCATTATTAAGGAAAAATCTTGAATTTTCTTAATTCATTACGCCTTGCTTCTAGTATTTGTTCCACATTTGCTAAGCACTTGACATCATCATCACTTAGAACGGGCTTATTTTCAAAGGTAGAAATTTCTTCCTTAAAATTTTCGACAACTCTGATTTCTTCTCTAAAATCTGTAACCTTGATTCTTCAATCTGAGTAATGAGGATATTCAACTTTCCTTCCAGTTGCTCCTTTTTTAGTTCAAACGTCATAACCATAGTCTTAAGAGATTGCAAGTCCTTGGTCTGTACATATTCCTTCAACATCAGAGAGCTCATGCTTGCCTTTTGTCAACTGCTCATCATATAATTTTTGAGAGATTTTCTTTGCTAAAGAAGATCGGCTAGAATTGTAGAGTTGGAGATCATGAAAAAGTCCCACAAATAAATTCTTTAGGGAAGACAGATCCAAGATACTAACTCTTTCCATCTCCTTGAGCACTTTTTCAGCCGCCTCTTCATTTGTGTGAAGGTGAATCAAACTAAATCTACCTATCTTTTGAGATAAGCCATTCCATAACAGTGTAAGGTAGGTACGTTGACAATCAGAAATCAAGTCATCCACTTTGAATATGGAAATGGTTGAAGGGGCAAGATCCATGGTCTCACACAAGGCTGTCAAGTCACTTCCACAGAATCATTTTCAATAACAGGATGAGATGTCATATTATCTGCAACCTTGGAAACTTCAAATTGAGGGGCTAATATATCGAATGAATTTGGTCCATCAATTGATTTTTCGTTCTCCTGCGAAATCATGTCATTCACCTCAACAAGCTCATTATTGTTCTCCAACTATAGGTAGAGACCGAAGTTAATAAAGGAATTATGAAGAATATGTGCAAACAAAAAAAGAAAAAAAACATATATATATGCTTACTCGATTCCCATACTCTTCTAGAGACAAAGAAGGATTTGAGGCATTGGGGAATATGTCGGCCAAATCAAGGTGAATATCTTCTAATTCAAATGTTGTGGTTTTCCTTTCTGGCATTTCTAATTGCGGTCGCCTCCAATAGAGCTATGTTCATCCTCAGGTGGCAATAAATTTTTCTTTTTCTTAACTAATGTTTCCTTATTTGAGATTTTTGTATCCCTTTTCACTGTCTCTTTAGGCACATTCTTCCCATCAATTCATTTTCTCTGGGGACTACAGTACATTCAGTAACTTCTCTTTTATCCTTCTTTAAGATTACAATAGAAGGGTTGACTTTTGGATGTTTTATGACGAGGCTAGAACTTTTCTAGGAATAATTACTTGAACATTTCACCCACCAGCCAACATAGTGTTTTGTATCAAAGCTTTTGGATGTATATGTAGAAATCACAAACTTAGCATTAGTGGCTAATAAAGTACAAGATTGCAAAGCTGAGCGATTTCTGCCATAATTCCAGACCCAAGATCATTCTTCAACTTCCCAAAAATGCTTTGACAGAAATTAAATTGCCTGGCAAATGTTATAGGGCTATAAGACTCTACAATATGCTCATCTTCTCGGCTTAAAGTCAAATAACTGTAACGAATACTGATAATATAGTCATTCCATGGGTCTGGTTGATTTCCAGTATCAACTAAATATGTATCCTTGTTCTTACTCAAAAATAAAGAGGAAGAGTCAGAAATGCTAGTGTTTCTAAATAGAATTCGAGCCACTATACCATCAAAATACTTGGTCATTTTCTTACTTTGTGGACGAGAAGATGTGAAGTAACAGTTAAAATAATGACCGAGCCATTCGTAAACATAATGAATTGAGAATGTCACATTACATCTATTAGGAAAATGATAAGAAGAAATCTCTCCTAAGCCACGATAAATACTTGCAAGAACTGGCATTACTAAAGAAAAATTCTCACCACGATCCATCATACTTGCTACTTTGAAGACACCTAGGACGAATGTTGTCAACTTTAAAAGTAGGAAGAACAAATTTACATAGCCCACAAGTTAAAAAGGTAGCCAGATAAGTCTCTTCTCTAATATTTTCCTTGATCGCTAAGTCATCAAAGGCTTCTTCTTCTTCCTCAGAATGCCGGACTGGCTCATTGATGATGCCCGTAGAATTATGGTGAATCCTTGGCTTGGTAGTTCTCTTTTTGTTCACTCTTCCAAGAGGTGCTGCATATCTCTCTGGTCCTCTGAACCAAAAGTTGACTTAATCATAAATTTTAACTTTTATTGTTCGCACTCTCGTGGTAAAGCTTGTGATAGGCTGAGAATAAATATTTGTAGCTTGGGGGGAGAAATAATGTCTTGTTCTTGTCAATGCCCAACACTTCTCTTCCAAATGGGATAACTTCATCATAAAATATGCCATGAATTGATAAGCCACCTATATTGCGCAAGTCCCATAAAAAGATGGATATTTCTCCCATTGGAGTATGAAGAGTATTTGTCGACGAACACCAAGATTCATAAAACGACCAAATAAGGTTCTCACTACGGTCATATATGAACAAAGAAGCATAAACAGCATCATGTATGTTTGCTTTTGCCAAAATTATTTTATGAAGAGTAAGTACATCCTCTAGCCATTCCCAATATTTAGGAATATAGGTAAATTCACCAAAGTCAAGAAGAAAAGTGTCCTAAGAAATCTCTTTGTTGTCAATACGATCACCCAATAGCGTGAAACAATCAATATCATAATCTTTCGAATGAAGTGAAGATTGCAAGAATAATGCTTTTGAAGAAATAGAGGTTGAATTTCTTTGGTCAAACAAGTCACTTCTCAAGGAAATACACCATCGTATCGATGAGGCGAGTCAACGGAAGGAGACCAGTTGTGAGAAAAATATCCAATGATTGGGTCAAGCATTGGTAAGTCCAAGACCATTGTGGGAGCACCATCTTCATTAGCAATAGAGACTATCTTCTGACCGTGCACTAAATAATCTTTGAAGGTAACCGTGACTGATGATGAATTCTCTTTTGGCAATGAATTTTGCTGTAGAAATGAATAGTACTATCCAAGTAAGTTCCTAAAAAAGATTGGAGGGGTCACCTGGTCCCACTTAGAACCTAATCTTCTAGATAGAGCCTTCTTAAACATGTACTATTTAGAGGCTTTGATTGATGTAGGTGTGAATAGATGGTGGCACGAACAAATTTTTAACTCTAAGTGCTTGTTGAAGTCGAATTTAAAGGCTCTGGATGATGTAGACTTGAACTACTAAGTCTTCAAGTGGTAGAAGCCTGGAGTGATGAAGTCTTCAAGTGGTAAAAGCCCGACGTAATGAAGTCTTCAGGAAGTAGAAACCCAGCGTGATGAAGTCTTCAAGTGGTAAAAACCCGGAGTGCTGAAGTCTTCAAGAAGTAAAAGCCAGGTATTATGAAGTCTTCAAGCAGTAAAAAACCCAGATGTTAAAATCTTCAAGCAGTAGAAGCCCCGAATGATGAATTCTTCAAGTGGTCCAGAGTGATGAAGTCTTCATGCAGTAGAAGCCTGTTATGATGAAGTCTTTAGAAAGTAGGAGCCCGAAATGCTGAAGTCTCCAAGTAGTAGAAGCTCGGAATGATGAAGTCTTCAAGCGGTGGAAGCCCGAAATGATGAATTCTTTAAATAGTAGAAGCCTAGAATACTAAGGTCTTCAAGCAATAGAAGCCCATGTGATGAAATCTTCAAATAATAAAAGCTCAAAGTGATAAAGTCTTCAAGTAGCGAAGGCTTGAATTAACGAAGTCTTCAAATAATTAAAAGCTTGAAGTTCTGAATTCTTCAAATAATAATAAGCTTGAATTGATGAAATCTTCAGCTAATAAAAGGTTAGAAGTGATAAAGTCTTTGATGAATAAAAGGCTCGAACATATAATTCAATGTTGAAGAAAGATTCAGAATTTTTTGTTCATGAAAGCTCAAACAAATGCATCTTTCAAATTCATGAAGTCAAATGTCAGTAAGTTATGGAATTATAAAATTGAGACCTTTAATTTAAGGTGCAATATGCTAATTAAAAAAAAGGGTTAGCAATTAAAAAAAAAAAAAACACAAACATGTTGATGTGTATGAACCAATCAGATATGCACAGGCATATATATATTAAACCATGATGAAAGTCTCTTTGGATTATGCAACAAAATATCCTCATGGAATTTGTTAGAAGAGATGA